>NJDC01002224.1:32732-44419 GCA_002245475.1 Calephelis virginiensis | reverse complement strand
ACAGTTCCTCTTTTGGTAAATGGCAAAGTAGACAGACAAGCTTTATTGAAGATGTACGAAAATACTAACAATAATGGTAAGTTACTTTATATCTACTTTAGTTAAACATTTGAATGTTTAAAATGTTCCTAATGTCTTTATTATGGCCGCAGTACATGCCTATCGTAACAAAATTTGGTTGGGCTGGTAAGTACTTAATGTTCCAATAAAGGTTTGGATTTTTTTTATCCCGCTCACTACAAGGTTTTTCTTAGAAGAGGGATAAAAGTCAAATTGTAAATTAGACTATGACTCAATGATGTTTAGCTTAACTCAATTTATTCGTTTTTTCTCATTACATCCTAAGTTTTTATAGTTTAGAAATAACAGCTATACAGGGTAGGGTAACTTTGAAAGGAGTATAGGATTAAATAAAATATTTACCATTTCTAATTTATTTATTTCTAATATTTACCGATCTTTTAAATGTTATTGCCAAATTGTCATAATAACTTATAAACATTAATTTCAAATAGTCCAGAAAAATGCTTCACATGTTGTCACGCTAGGTTGTACCTAGTACAAGTCATGACGTCACCAGGCTGCGAATGCGACTGCAGTCGGTTGGAACCAGTTTTATGCTTTGTTTTTTTACGTTATAACCATACATCTTGTATTTTGCGTCGGATAAACATTCTTTCTTTCTTTAGGTATTGGCCTTCACGTTAGTATTTTGCCATTAGTCAAGTAGAAATTTGCATCAAATTTTAATTCAATTATAATTAGTCATCAGTCATAAGTCGTCAGTAAGTCATGTCTGGGTCTTGAGTAAAACGGTGGCTTTGTTACTCAAGCTCGTCTATTGAGATTTGGCGGCAGCGAGGAAATACACGATACACTAATTTCTTCATGATACCTTCATTTGTGCACTTTCATTGAACTAAATTAATCTAATTCCCACCTAAACTAACTAATTCCACTCAATAAAAACACGAAATTCAATAACTATGAAAAAATTACGACCATCTTAATTCACGATGGCGCCAAAACTCCCGGATAAACATTATAAATGGTTTTTTTTTTATATTAATTACTTCACAGATCAAAGTGTAATCGATCAAAATCAAAATTTGGCTGGTACTTTATATGTCATTCTGTGTAAAGTAACCAAATCACTTGAAATCCAGAATGTAAATAGAATAACAATCGCGTAGGTACAGGTCATATTACATATGTCCTCCACGCCAATGTCCTTAGCATGGATACTTACCATACATTAATACATATTTTGATTAGTTACATGTTTTACCAAGTTTTTTTATTGTGTCCTAAATTGTTACACTATTAAAATTTTCTTTTTTTAAGTAAATAAAGTTATAACTCGGCCTCAAACATTATCTCTACTCAAGTATAATACGGGTCGAGTCTGTTTGTTTAGTAAACCCCAATAAATGTTGTCATCCGGCAGACTTCGTGTCATGGCACTGAGAAAGAAAATAAATAAGTATTAAAATAAATAAGTATTTCCAGACAACTTACAAAAATTGAATCTAACCCCAAAGTTACCAAGTTATATGCTTGTGTTATGGGTGTTATTCAACGATACTAATACAAAGAAATAATAGAAATAATACATAGAAATACATAAATAGATACCAGAATAAATTTAATAAACACCCAGACCCGGAAATGCAGACATCTAAATGTTCATCACACAAACGCTTGCCCCCGTCGGGAACCGAACCCGAGCCTCGCGGTTGGTCAGTGTAGTTAGGCGTGTACGCTAGCCACTCGACCAACGAGAAAAAAGAAAGAAAGAAATGAAAGGAAAGAAAGGAAATAAAATATATTTATTTGAGGAATTTATTGCGTGTTGAAGTTGTTACAAAATTATTTAAACTTTCCAACATATTCAACGACATTGTAATGTGCAAAAATTTCATAGTTATAAAAGTAGGTAGTTTGAATGTTCATACAAAAAATAGTTTTATATTTATTACAATTAAAATTATAAATTACAAACAATTTTAAACGTAAATAAATTTAACCTGTCTACCGTAAACTATCACCGTTTCCAAACCTAGCCCGTTAGGAGAAGAAACGGCGAATCAAGCTAGTACACCATGATGGAAAAGTCTCTAGGTTAAATTCTTTGCGAGTTGGGTTTTTTGAATGAATACGATACTTAATTTTGTGTGCAGATGATGCAGAAATTCCACTCGACTTCGAGTACTCCGGCGTGTCTGGCACTGACATGGCAGCCGCCAAAGCATTGTTCGAGACTGTAGGCGATGTGTTGGGCCGGTCCGTCCGGGGGGAAATATCTCTGCGTGCCGGTTTCTATGAATTGGGCGGCAATTCTCTAAATTCAATATTCACAATTACAAAATTGCGAGAAAAAGGATACTACATAGGTAAGTACTACACATATTATATAGGTAACATGTAATTGGTATTAATTAATAAGATATCCTCTTTCTAATTATGAAATTGTTTAATCTGATTTTAAGTAAAACTAATTCTATCAATATTAAAATGACAGCAAAACTAAAATATTTTAAATTTATTAAAACAGCCTCTGTGGTCTAGCGGTCCGGGTGTTGGATTTGACTGCATGAGGTCCCGGGTTCCAGTCCCGGGTCGGCCAACACAAAGAAAATTGGATTTTTCCAATTTTCTAATAAAAAAATGTTTGTCGGGATTGGATATGTGCCCGGTTGGCAAAAGGCTTGCCACCTATCACATTGTGGAACTTAGTGTCCTCGGCTAGTCGTAGGTGCCTTGGTTGTACCTCTGCCTACCTCTTCGGAGATATGGGCGTGAAGGTACTTTTTTCATTAAAACAGCTGCGATGAAATTATGTTCAGTCAACTCACACTAGACTTAAAAATATCTGAATTTTAAAAAGATGCTTTTTTTTTCGAAATGACTACTGTTGTGTACGTCTAGACTCTAGACTCTAGAATCTTTTGCAACGTCACCGGGCTAGTGGGCGAGGCGAGGCGAGGCCGGCAGCAGGCAAGCATCTGCACGAAACGATATATTAATTAAATCAAAAGACCATTAGAAGTGCATTATTCCCAACAAGTAGATAAGAGTTTTGAATGAATTTCAGAAATAAGTGACTTCCTAAGTGCGACGAGCCTGGGGGAAATTCTGACACACATGACCACCAACCCAGACGGTGATGAACAAAATGTCAACCCTAATTTTACCGTCAAACGCATGAAAGATGAGCATAAGGAACATGTTATTGAGTGAGTATATTTTTGCAAGCTTTATGTAAGACTGTTTTATGAATTGCGGAAGATTTGTCTAATTAAATAAGAAATAGGTTAGTCTGTACAGATACCGGAAGAAATTCCTGCGCTTAGCTTCACCTAACACGTTGAGTTTGGGTCGCTCTCTCTACATTGTTACAGCTTAGGTGGGGTCTAATTATTAGCGATAGATGATACCTAATGATAGTACAATCTAATGTAACCGCCTCGTTGGTCGAGTGGCTAGCATACAAGCCTAACTACACCGATCAACCGCGAGGCTCGGGTTGGATCCCCGACGGGGACAGGTATTTGTGTGATGACCATTTAGATGTCTGCATTTCGGGGTCTGGGTGTTTATTATATATATTCTGGTATCTATTTAAGTATTTCTATGTATTAGAATCGTTGACTAACACCCATAGCACAAGTATAAAATTTGCTTACTTTGGGGTTAGATTCAATTGGTCTAACTTGCCCAGGGATATTTAGTTATTTATTTATTAAAAAAACATATTTCAAACTGTGCCAGACCTGCAGACAAAATGAAGGTTATTATGCTAAAATAAAATCTGTTGACATTCCAGCATGATCGTGTCATCATTTTACGAGAAGGCGGAGCTGGAACAGTTTCTCCGCCACGAGATAGAGACCCGGGACTACGCGCAGTGCGTGGGAGCGTGCTGGCCCGCGCTGCTGCAGGCGAACCTCAGCGTCGTACTTCAAGATGGCGAGTACCACAGACCTAAACATTTTACCTTATTCTTGCTCTAACTCGCTATCGGTTCGTAGCGCCAATATAGGTTTCTTAAGAATGTATAGAATGACGAATACAAAAAACTAGAAACTTTGTCTTTTTGTAGTTGGTACAAAAAGTACCCCGAGATTATACTGGATTATACTTTCTTCGTACCTAAATCCAGTATGGCCTCGTTCTCTTATAAATAACATAGAAGCTACATATACCAACCAACCCAGAGTTGGGCAAAATGTAATCAGATTAATGATTAAGAATTGCGATTACGTTTTGTAATCTTCAATCATGATTACAGATTACAAAAAATTATCAAGTAAGTAATCGTGTTGGTGATTAATGATTATTAGTTTGTAATCGTGATTTTGGTTACTTTTCTTGATTACTCTTTTGATTAATGCATATTAACTACATTTAGAAAATCAAATAATACAATTAATATTAATTATATCATAACACAATCATATTTATTTTTGACCAGTCTCATGAATAACACTTTTTAATTAGTAGTTAATTTACAAAATAAAATAAAAAATGATTTGTTTGTGTGCTATTTGGAGCTTAAATTAGATTCACCGTGTATTGGTCGGGGATCCTTTGCAGAATAGACCATCTGCCTTCTTGCCAGACAGCTCGTAAAAGACGAGCATAGGCTTACCGTACTAGCAAGGTGACATCTTATTACGTGGTAGAGTTTTGCAGCGACTCGCCCGGATTTGTACCATGGTCTTACCTATTCCTGCCGCCACAACGTTAATGTTTACCATTGATGTGTTCCGGTTCGGAAGGTATGATAGCCGATAAACTTATTTTTGCTCGAGGCCTAACATACCGGCCTTAGGTTGGCAACGCAACATTATAATTTTTGGTGTCTCTAGGCGGCGTGAATTTCCTACCACCAGGAAAAATGCCTTCCCATGTTATAAAAAAAACTTCTAAAGTACCTTCTTTTAAAACATCTCTTCCGTAAGTCTGTGGGATTTCGGTAAATTGGTCATGGTTGCATATTAAAATGCACCCCACGCACCGTATCTTCGCTTTAAAATGCAATTGAACACGCGAAACATATTTTTTTGAATTTGATTAAGGATTTAAATAATGAAAGAGTGTAATACAATCCATGCCATCGAAATTCTATCAGCAGATTTTTGGAGAATTGCAGACATACGTGATACGATTGACTGATTAAGTATCGAACCGCAATTATTATAAATAATTATTAAAATTTTAATCAAGCCTTTTCACATTTTTTTTATTTAAGTTATTGCAAGGCAAACAAGCAGACGGATTTCCCGGTGGTAAGAAATTCACGCCACCAGATACACCAAATGTGGTAATGGTGCGTTGCCAATCTGCAGCCGGGATAGGTAAGGCGGTGATACCAATCCGGGCGAGTCGCTGCGAGACTCTACCACCTAGTTAAATGTCACGGTGCTAGTGACGGTAAGCCTGTGCTCGTCTTTTACGAGCTGCCTAGCACGATGGTCTATTCTGCACAGGAGCCCGGACCAACACGGGGAAAATATAATATAGTCATATAATCAGACTACTGATTATTGTAATTAAAACTAACGATTACAAATGTAATCATGATTGAAAGTAATCTAGATTAAAAATAATCATGATTGATGTAATAATGATTACTTTTTATCAGATTATTAATCTGATAATAAAAGTAGTTTACTACGCCCAACTCTGAACCAACCAACGTAACTAGGCCTAACATTAGTTGAAATATTTTTAGGACATTTGTTTCTATATTATAATAAAGTCCGCTAAATTTTCGGTTAACATTTTTTCCACAATGCAGGGATATTGTCACAGATCTGTGCAGGCTTTAACTTAATCAAGACTTAAGATATTCCACGAGAAAATAAAAGTTGAAAGTAGATATTATGCAAGTTATTGATAAAATTGATAAACCAGTATGATGTTCTCTCTTATACCTGCAGGATATTTCAGTTTGTATAGAATGCAGATACTTACTGCGTTTTATTCGCACATTCATCTTTAGGTTAAAATAATCACAAAATGGTCACAAATCGTCATCTTAAGCATTATTATAATCCTGGTACTTAAGAATATCTAAGAACCTGAGAACGTAGAAAAATTTAAGGTTTTTATTTAGATTTTATATTATACTATACAGGGAAACTTTGAAATGACCGGCCAAATTTTAATAAGATACCTCTAAAGACTTAAATAAAAATGCATTTTAAAATAAATATGATTGTCAAATTGTAATATTTAACTTTCTTAAGAGTCATTTAAAGTAGTCCCCAAAAATATTGCACTTGTTATTATGCTGCGACTATCCAGTACGAGTCATGACGTCAACAGCCTGCGAATGCGACTGCAGTCGATGGGAATCAGTGTTATGCTTTGTTTACGTTATAACCATGCATTTTGTAATTTGCGTCGGACAAACATTATATTTTTTAATTTTTAGTTTTTTCATAGAGCGAAAGTGATTCGTTTCCGACCTGTTTTTTTAAAATTTGGCTAGCGCTTTATATGTAACCCTGATTATAGTACGTATATGCGTAGATTAGGATAACACGTAGCAATGAGTCATCAAAATAGCTAGAATGACATATCCACTATTTAGTATCCGTATTAACGTATACGCTCTAAACCTTTTAGCTTCCGGGAGTCCTGTAGCCGTGGCGTTGAACTTCGACGCAAGAGACGAACCAGAGATCGAGCTGACCGGGGGACTGGCCAAGATCATGACCTTCTTGGAGACCATCGAGAGCTCCGTCCGAGACACCTTACTACCACCAGGGAAAGGTACAATAATATTGCGATAGTTTCTACGATACAGATTTTTCTTGTACTAATTGAAAGATAATTCAAGTTGCACGGTAAACTGTTTGCTAAGAAGCATAATATGGTTGAACAGGTGCAGTTTTGCACTCGTTCATGATGGCCACGGCTCCGCAGCTGACGGCCCGCGAGAACGTGGCCGCCATCCGCGCCCTGGAGCTGGCCACCGAAAGGATCGCACGCGACTGCGGCTTCCGGGGAGTCTTCACCACCAACACCAGCCCGCTCACGCAGGTCTAATGTCTCATAACATTCGAGAAGTGTTCGTCGCCATCGTTACCCCGTTTCCTTAGTTTCTGATGAAGTTTGACGGATAGGTCTGATCTTGGCGAACAATAACACTGTAGTTTGGGTAGTTAACTGGCTAGAAGTTCCCCGGGAATCTAAAATCAATTATTATTAACTAATTTGGAAGACTGATTAGTTATGTGAAATTATTTGAAATCATATTCCGCGACACCTCGGTGCAGTCATTCTAGTATGGTGAAACTATTTTTGTTTTATAAGTACTTACAATTAATTATTTTCACATAACTAGTTCTAATTTGAACGAAATTACGCATAATATTTACAAACTCTTATTTTTTGCTGTTTGCGTAAAGAAGTATTAAGATTTCATAGTAACTATTGTCTTTAAATCTCATCTATGGCTTCCACCACATGGAAATTAATAGGGGATTTAACCAATTTTCTAGATTTAAACCTAATGAAATATTTTTTCTTTGACAGCAATTAGGAACCGATGTTCTGGGATTCCAAACCCTCCTTGACTACCAAATAAACGAGTACATCGATCCCAACGGCAACCGCATCTTCGGAACTGCACCAGATGACATGCGGGCGGTCGTTTGTTGGAAACCGGTGAACTGATAATTGGTGGAATATAATATATTTATGAGATAATACAAGAAGCAATGTTATTCCCGAAACAGTAAAGGAATCATTTTCTATTTTATTTCATAATAGTAAATATAAGGTGAACTCGTATCATAATATGTAAAATGCATACATCGAATTATGTTATAATAATGAGATTTATAACGACCGAAATAAATAAAAGACGATCAAAAACAGAACGAAACAACAATAAATGTATGGATTTGAAAATTGAAGTTAAATTGAGTATGAAGTCACTAGTTCAAATCCAACTTACGGCAGAACATTGTATTTTTAAGAAATATGACATGATATACTAGGTTATTAACTACAAATAAAAAAATGATGTGTTGATATACTGTTAAGTGTTATTTATACATTAAATTACAAAAGCAACAATTGTACTAGGTGAAAGTTCTGAATTATGTTGAATTTATCCAGTGAAATTTATTTTTAAATAAGAGAAACTAGATAAACTAAATCGAAGTTAGATTTAAAGCTATCTAATGATGTAAGCAATAGTTAAACTGAAAAAATAAAGTAATGTCAATTTTACGAACGGAAAATTTTGTTAATATTTCAGATTAAATAGATAATTATTTTGTGATCTGTCATAGACCACCTCTGCCGACATTTGTTAATTTTTTGTTACATATTTTAAAACAAATGGTAATAACAAATTTAGTTATCTTTTGATTTATTAATAAAAAAATTGAAAAATATTTAAAGAGTTTTAGCTCATTTCGGCTAAGGTAAATCAAGTTTGCGTTTAGTAATAGGCATTAAGGCATCCAGCAAAATTCAGTAAAAGTTGTCGATGCAGTTTTTTTAAGGTAATAAATTTAACTTAAATAAATTGCCAAGAGTAAAAAGGCAAGGTTTGTATAATATTCAGTATTATAAAGTACAATTGCCGTTAATGGTCTAATATAATAAAATTGTATCATAGGTACTAAATATAATTTATTTTTTAGAGTAGTTAGTGTATTTAAGATAGGTACTTTTGTAAAATATGGCAATCACATATAAATTTATTATAACCAATATCAATAATATGATAAAAATCTTAATAAATATTTATCTAAAATGATATCGATACTATATCTCGTTCTCCTACGCGCTACCTTAAAATGATTAAAAAAAAGTGTGTGTGTATTTATGTACACGCGTTAGAAGTTATACTTCTTCGGCGTGATAAGATAAAAATCTTTTTAAAAACTAAAATGTTATCTATAGCTAACTTCATAGCTAACTTCATCATGTCGGTTTTTCGTGACGGTGTGCGCACGCATCGTAAAAATTTACCCTCATCATTTTTTCCTAACGCGCCAAAAGAAGAATAACTTCAAAACATTCTCTTTTAAAATTGTCACAAAATGTGTATTTACGTACGCAAAAATCTCCAAATTTTGTACTTGTACTTGAAACGTTAATCTTTACCTTTGAGAATCTCTACATTAAGTAAAATAAAAATAGTTTGGTAAGAAATTTACTGATATCTTTATTTAGTAAAGCTCCTTTAAAATGGCATTCCGCTTTTAATACTAATTGTTTTGGACGTATTTAGAATGGACATATACATAGAAACTTAAACCCACTTGCATAAAAATATAAGTATAGTACTACTATTTAAATTATGCGCTTCGGCTTTACCCTTTATACTTTTATTTTTAAATTGGCTGACCTGATCTAAATTTAAACGAAATAAATAATTATGTAATAACAACTCTATATTCCAGACATCTTTAAAATACATTCGGATTTCCGAAGCTTGACGAATATAGCCGAAGCGCATAATTTAAACAGTAGTAGGTACTATAGCTCAATTGCACATAACATACGAGATCCATTTAAATATAAAAATGTATCTTAGTACTCTAAGTAGTGCTTTATTTGTTCTGTGGTATATGCAACAGACTGGAGACCACATTTTTTAAGTCCCAAATAGCATCTGCTACTCCTAGATTTCATTTCCAATGTACAACACGGTATAAATTTGTTAAAAAAATACTTGAAACAATAAAAAGAAAGTTGAATAGAAATTATATTTATATTAATTAGACCTGTTAAGATTAAACAACAGGCCTTGGTTAAATGTCGAGGCTAAAGGAAAGTCTATTTGTAATCATGAATATACTAAGTACATGTTATTTTATTAATTTAATAAAATCATCCAATCGTTTTCGGACTTCAGGGTAATAACATTTCAAACCATCTAGTTTGTTGCTAGAACATTGGTGAAACTTTTTTATCTATATAGTAGACTGTGTATAATTTGGTCCACGTTTAGTTGTAGTTAGTCTAACGGTTTAAATTACTTTGGACATGGATGAGAGCTGGCTCTAAGCAAGTGGAATGAGTAGTCCAAACATTGACCCTGTATACGCCTAAACTGCTAGATCTCCTAAAGTATTGTGATATAACTAATATTATTTAAAATGTACCTGTATTGTTTATTATTCAATAAAGGCATTCATTATTGTACAGTTTTTATATTTTTTCGTGTTCATTCAGAGCTCTCTTAGACAGTAGACCCATTACTTGCAGCATCGGCTCAAGTAAACTTGGCGCCCTAGGCAAAAGATCCTCTCTTTACCCAACCATTAATAAATAAAATACTAATGTATTATTTAGG
Organism: Calephelis virginiensis; assembly: GCA_002245475.1. Taxonomy (NCBI): domain Eukaryota; kingdom Metazoa; phylum Arthropoda; class Insecta; order Lepidoptera; family Riodinidae; genus Calephelis; species Calephelis virginiensis. Next base: position 34,089 of record NJDC01002224.1, on the reverse strand, counting down.
TACATGCACAGAACAGATATTTATAATAAAGAGAAGTAAGGAATTTTTTTTTGGAAAATTACTAATGTGCTGCCAACCTCGCGGTTTTTACAACATAACCGGGCTTATAAGCTAAAGAGAAGCGTAGGCAACTACACTAGAACCGCTGCGAACTTTCAAAAATGTCCTAACAATAGATAAATATATCTCCGCTAGTTCAACCCCGAGTTTAAAGATGGCAATAAACTCGAAGTCGTCTGCCTCGGTCACCGTGTACCGACTCTGGCCTTCCCTAAAGAGGGCGTAGATTATCCGTACATTCCTAGAACGATCCTTGACCTTCACGAGCCATGATGAAGTCAACCAAGATATTAGATATTTAATAATAAAAAAACCCTGGGGCCTGATATCATATTAGGTAAAGTAATTTAGTACGTTCTCCCTGTTACCCTTCGCTTTATCCCTTACCTACTAATAAATATCGTCAGTTTTACAAAGAGGCTTTACTAATCAGTGGAAAGAAGCCACCGTCGTAGTAATTCGTAAACCGGGCAAACTACGCAACATTGCGACTAGTAATCGCACGTTTATTTTTTTTTTACTAACCCCAAAATAAACAAATTATATGCTTGTGTTATGGGTATTAGTCAATGATTCTAATGCATAGAAATACTTAAATAGGTACCTGAATAAATTTAATAAACACCGGATGATCGGTGTAGTTAGGCGTGTACGCTAACCACTCGACCAACGAGGCGGTCAATTTCAGTGTGTCGTATATGTATTGTATATGTACGGTGTAGTTCATTCTTGTAAATTAACATATACTAGCGTCTTATTTTTCCTGCTTTAATTTTTAATCATTGCCGAAGCAGAATTGTGTATCAATACTTAACGGAGTACCTGAATGGTACTCCATTAAGAATAGACAAAAGTTAATACATACAGAAGTGCAATTCTTCGACGAGTCCAAGGATGGATATGGTCTGACATAACAGTTTAATCTATAGGCTCTACCAAATGGGCGTGTCAGACAGACTTATACTCACCTTAATACAATACTAATTGATTCACAAAATCATGTTTCCCTGTTACTCGATGATGAGTGAAGCGGGGTCCGATAAGTGTTGCTATACATTCTCTACACCAGTGGTTCCCAAACTTATTTTGTCTACTGCCCACTTTGAGAATAAATATTTTTTTAGCGCCCCCCTTTTTTCACCTATTTAAAAACCACCATAACTTCAAATTAGTTTAATTAATTATTGTGACTATATATGTATATAATGTATAGTAACGGAGAATTCTATAACCCGCAACTTAAAACCTGAGCGCAGTAGGTAACATACAACGGCGCTTAGGACTCAAGTTAACTCTT
>NJDC01002224.1:0-26079 GCA_002245475.1 Calephelis virginiensis | reverse complement strand
TATTTGGAAGTATAGCAGGTCGCTAACGAAGTGTACCTAACAGCACCAGTAGATCTGTTTTAGCACATATAACTTGCAGACATTCTTACATGAGAATTTAAAGAGTGTTTATAATTTCAATGGTAATTGACCGCTGATCACATAGGATTGTAGTGTCAAATCTTGGCTGTACTAAGACATAGAAAGAGTGATGACTTGTTACTATATCGTTTTTTTTCAGCTATTCAAAAACTTATATTTATTTATTAATTCGTAAATAAGTGGCAATTAATAAACTTGAAAAGGTTATATAATAATAGAGTTGTGCCTAAATGTGTCAGACATATTAAGGTAGTGGTAAATTTATCGAAGTTGATAAAGACACACAATCATTATGTTACTTTTAAAAGTAGGATAAAAATACGGCAAATGTGCAGGGATTAATGTGGATGTAGTAAGCTGTTCCGAAGCGATGTTTTTAGTTAGGGTATTATACTCTCTTTGCATAGTTATGTGTTTATTCTAACGTTACTTGATGAAAATAAAAGTTAGGTATGCCAAAAACCTTAAAGTAGTGTAAGTGTGGACTGTGGTCGGCATGAGGTCGTTTACGAAAAATCTGTATTATTCGTATTCGCAACGGTGACATTGGAGATGCAGTACAATCGAAAGCAAGTTTTTGTATAAAATTGAGAAAGTTTCGGTCGTGTAGAAATCATATGGAAGGTATTCGGTGAGACCAAAGTTGATGTTTTACGATTGAATATCTGAGGTACTAGGTATGCGAGAGTGTGTGAATGAATTTGGAGGAAGCCAGGCAGATCGGCTGGAATCGTGACACTTGGCAACAGATATTATATGTCGATTCTTTCTTTCTTTAATTTTTTATTGTGCACAAAAAAGTCAAAAAACAAGTAAATATGTAAAATGATACAAAAGGCGAGCTTATCTCTAAAAAAGATTTCTTCCAGCAAACCCAAAATTACGAGAATGCATAAAAGAAATGTAGAACATACAGTGGACAATACAAAACTTACTGCACTAAAAAACAAAAACTAAATTACTAATCATGACTAAAAAGCCAACATGCTACTTAATTACACACCTAAACACTGCATTACTGCCTTCTTAAAAACTGTTTGAATACTCCGATATACAACTTAGTGAAACTAGAAAGCAATCTTAAAATTCCAAGCAGGTGTGGTCGATAATCAGAATTAAAAGGGTGTAAAAACGTAAAACGCTCGTACAGATTTCCAGGAAAAGCAGCATTAAATAGCTTTGTTAAGGAAACAGAGACAATGAAGGTTTCTACGCTCACGAATGGGAAGCCACTTAAGCCATTCTCTGAACATGGAGATATGATCAAATTTCTTCAGGATGAAAATGAAGCGGATTCCTACATTTTGCAGACGCTCAAGTTTATTAAGGATTTCCTGAGTAACATCAGGATAATAAATATCAGCATAATCCAATAATGGAAAAATAAGTGCTTGAACTAACATTATCTTTGTTTTGAAAGGTAGACATTTTTGTAAGCAATTGATAGAATGAAAGGTATAGACACTTTTTTAGAGATTTCAGGAACGTAGGCATTCCAACTAAAATCTTCACTCAAAGTCAGACCAAGGTTCTTAGCAAATTTATCAAAAGGTATAGCAACACCATTATTAATTAAAGAAGGTCTCCTAATGTTAGATAGAGTAACACGAGAGAAACGGTCACTGATAATAAGGGATTGAGATTTAGTAGGGTTCACTACCAAACCAAATAAAGAAGCCCACTTGAAAATTCGATTAAGATCGTTATTCATAGCATTGATTTCATCCACTACATCTAGAGGCGCAAAATTACGACACAGCAGCAGGTCATCCGCAAATAAATGATAATTAGAATCTATGACTCTGGTAATCATATTAATGAACACAGACAATTGGAGGCGAGAAAGGACACCACCCTGTGGAACTCCTGCAACTAGATCACAATAATATTATCTGAAACCCTCAAATCAAACACATTGAGTACGTCCACGGAGGTAGGACTCATAACAAAAAATTGACTAGGGAGATACATTTATGAAACGAATAACACCGTGTAAGACGTTCAAGTCAACTGAGTTGAACGCGTTACTGAAATCTAAAACAACCAATAGAGTGCGATATTTGTTACTAATAGTAAACCTTATATCATCTGTGACTTTGACCAAAGCAGCGACCGTACTTTGTCCTAAACGAAAACTCGACTGATACTTACTTAGTATAGCATTAAACCTTAAGTAAGTAAACGGACAGTTGTTTGTACACAATATGTTCTAAAACCTTAGATAAAAACGGAAGGATGGATATTGGTCGATATTGAGATAGGGCTGTCAGAGATGGTACTTTGGAAAGAGGAAGAGATAACATAGACAATCTTCCATTCGGAAGAAAAAGTATCGGAGGTGAGAAAAAAGTTAAAAATGTGGGTTAATATAGGCAATAATTCTGACACTAACAAGGCTATACGTGAACAAATGTTATCATTGTCAGTTATAGAAAAGGATATGCTATTTAGGTGTTTGACTACTTCAGATTCAGTTACTTCCTGCAAGATAAAGGGAAAATCAAAGGAATGGGTAAATTAGCTAAGTGGGATAATGTATCAGATTTTGAATCAGGATCTAGGGTTAGCGGAGGAGAAGGAAAATGTTCATTAAGGTTATTAAGATCCACGTCTGGCGCGACAGAATTAGCAATTTTCCCAACGCCAAGCGTCTTCGGAAATTGACAGACACGATCGCTGTCAGAAGATTCAATGGTTTCGTAGACAAATATACGGCGAGCATTTCGGTAAGAGCGCATGCAGAGATTCTGTGAGGGGTAAAGTGTCGATGAGAGTACTCACACGGCAGCGTAGTGGAGGCACAGCACGGCGGCGAGGGCGGCGGCCCCCAGCAGCAGCAGCAGCAGCGGCGCGGCGCCGGCCGCCAGCAGCTGGGCCCCCACCCGCCGCTCCGGCAGCGCCGCACGCCGCGGCGCCTCCCACACCTCCCGCCCCTCCGCGTGCTTGGCCCCGCCCGACTTAGCGCCCTTCGGTACTTCCGTTAAGTATTCCAATAGCTCTGAGCCGCGATCTTTGTATATCGTATTGTACTGAAAACGTATATGTGTACGTTAGGATGGTGCGTATAAATTCATGAGGGTCCAGTAAGTGGACTGTGGAGGGTAAGGGTAATACAAGTGAAAGTTCCTAAGGCATATACGTTTGAAAACACCGCCCTCAGTAACATTCCACAAAGGAGTTGTGCGATTTCGCACAATTGTAGATCGCTACGAATTAAGATGATGGACAAAATACTTCAAAAATAATCAAACCGAGCAATAATTGCCTGGTCATTGACAATACGCGACGCTCTACGTTGAAAAGGAGCTGGTACTGGAGGGGCCCTACCCAGAATTGAGTACATGATAATGTTCTCAACTGATGGATACATGAAGTACCATGTAAGGCCGAATTTGCGCTTTGTAAAGTTGTAAGCGATAAATCGGCTTGAATTACTGTCGCCCTTTATTCAACACACCAAGTTTTTTTAGAAACTTTTCTTTTAGCGTTCTTCTCAAGATGACAATAAAATGGAACATCGCTTAAAATGTCAACATCAAGTATACCAATGCAGACTGTGGCAATTAAGGAAACGCTCTCAAATAGAGAAAATATGACAAAGAGAATTTTGTAGTGGAAAACGCGCTAACTTTAGTCTTTCTAGGGTTAAATTGCACCAGATTCTACTAGTCCCAATACGAAATTTCTGACAACAGATTTTCAACTTTAGACTTGGTTCCAGGCCTCGATGACATATTCCCGAGAAATATTAAGCCTACGGAAGTATAAGGTTTCCCCTGTAGCATCAACTGCATAGCAATGAAAGTTACTAATTTACAACATGTCATTAATAAACAGAAAAAACAGTGTAGCAAAACTGACACAACCTTAGGGAACATCAGCATTGATAGGCTTGAACTCTGCGTAAGTACCGTCGACAATGACCTTGGTGCTACGCTCCGTCAAAAAAGTAGTGACCCATTTGCATAATTTCTCAGGTAGACCGTAAGAAGAAAGCTTCGATAGGAACGCCTTGTGCCACACCCTATCAAAGACTTTCGATATGTCCACACTAACAGCCAATGCTTCTCCCTTGCCTCCAACTACTTGCGCCCGTCGGTGTTTTAACTAAAAGATCACCAGCGGGACCAGCGGTATTGTCGACCATTTAATAGCTAATGAACCTTAAGAGCTGGCAGTTTGTGGCAGATTCCATAACTTTGGAGAACAAGGAAGCTATCTATGGCTAAGAGCCGACAATTGGATAGATACGAGCGGTTACCCTTTTTAGGGATCGTTTGTACTAATTCGGTATTCCAAGAACTCGACATATCGCCTAATGAATAGGAGAGCCGGAAGAGTCGCGTTAAAACCGGTGACAACTCACACGGAATCACACACTTTGAGAAAAATTAGAGATCTACCACCGGGACCACTCGACTTGTTGATGTCCAATGAAATAAGTGTTCTAATTGTGAAGGCGTATGATCCCCCACAACCAGTACTAGCATGGGCGAAGTTACCAGTTACGTGTGATTATTGGACAAGGCAAAGTCGTAAACAGACCTTCCCGCATAATCGGTGGAACGTAAAGTTTAGTTTGAATGTATCCCCCTAAAGTTGCAGAAGTCCACAACGAGAGAAAGGTATAAAATTATAGTATGTTTTTACCAATTCGAAACTACACCAGTCCAATGTGAGCCCCGCGTCTCGGAACAGTCTCTCCACGGTTGTTCTTTTGTAGTCCCGAGGACAACTTGGCAAACGAGACAGTGGTCTTACTTCCTCCCGTAGTCTTTTCAGCTCAGATGAGAATGGTACAGAACTACCTAATCGGACCACCAAACTGTAAAGAAAGATAATTTTAGTTGTTTAAAATTATAGTACAATTCCCCGTGTTAATCGAGTCCGCTAAGTAAACTGAGTAGGTAAGTATGGATACAGTGGTCATTAATATAGTTGGCATAGCAATTGGCGCAACAGGTGCTCGAGTGACTTGTGTCTTATCAGTTCGCGTACCGTAGTAAACAACAGTCCACCTGCAGGTATTTTCTTATCGGCTTGTTTATCGCTACTACAGCTACATAAGACGAAGCGCCCTGCATATTTCGGGAGGCATACCTAACTCTCTCAACTAGGCAAGGCATATCTAACTCGCAAAATTCGGAACGCTGTCTATCGCAGAGGTCGCCGCTAGTAATAGTCTCTCCCTGTCATAGGATGACAAAGGGACACTTCTAGATAGTATTTGTTAATTCAATTGTGATCTGGGACCCAGGTTGTGGTCAATCCGGGGGTTCATTGGTTGGTCGGAACTCCTGCGGAGGGGCGGGGTGGAGCCACCTGATTCCCCTTCAAGGGTGTGCGTATTGATTACGATTGTTTGTTTTACAACAAATGGGCGTACGCTATGGTTGTTAGTGTGACGAGTACAGTAATGTTTGTATACAGCAGTGATGGACTAAATGCTTCTAAATTGTCCATTATTATGATGAGTTTTATGCCATGGTTGTAAGTATCAACTAGACCAGGTGTTAAGGCTGTGTTTTAATATTTCTGAGTTGTTTACTACGAGGGCTGTTTTTATTATGGAGGGACACCCTACGGCCAAATGATGTGAGCTCTCGGGCTACTACTAGCCTGGTGACTCCTGTTCGGCCGTATGTGTGTACAATAAAAAAACTATAATCATTGTGTTATCGCATTTTCGAGCCAATCGGTGTGAAATTTTTAAATTGTTAAAAAGAGTGTTTTAAAGAGAAAATAAATGTTGTGATAGCATTACATAAAGTAGGAACGGAGCCATCCGAATGGTTATTAGTCGATATTTTATGGACCGAGCTATTGATAAGCGATATGTACAATGAAGCCTCTTCTATTTGTACAGAAAAATTTCGATATTCACGTAGGTAGTTCGTTCAGACAAAATATTATTTCTAACCTCCTCCTCTTGAAACTGCTGTACTAAGGCCAATGCAGAACATTTCGAATAAACTTCACAATATAAATGCCATTCGTAACTAATTGTCGCTAACTTAGTGCGAACCACTTCATATCCATGGTCAAATCGCTGGATTATTACCTATTCGAGGGTGGTTTGAAAAGGGTCCGTAACCGGCGTGTTTATAAAAATAATATAAAAAGAGTAATTAATGTGGTGTGTTATGAAATATAATGACTTACCCCTCCCCATCACTAGGTTTTAAAGGCAATCTTGCCCCTAAATCAATGGCTGACGCCAGAAAAGTAGCATAAAGATCCTTGCTGCTTTCTGTCCAAAGCTTCGTTCTTAAAATATCCTTTAATCGCGTCATTCTGGAAATTAGAACATAGAGAAAGAATATTGCTTTTGTTAATTATTGCTAAGTGCTTACATTATAATTAGTGTTAAGTATTTCTTATTAAATACAATTAAAAATTATCTTTTGCGACAGTATGACTTAATATGAATTAGTAGAGGATACCATTTTTATTACTACAATTATGGCGTTCGATGAAAGATCAATGTTATCCTGTCGAGTATTGAGTTGAGTGTGTGGCCGCGTCTCAATCCGATGGTAGATTTTTAGTATTATATAGATGCTACACAAGTGTACATATACCTTTTGTATGGTCTATGTGAACGATTTTCTTTCTTAACAAGTTCTCTATCTTACTTTGAAAAGTTAAAGAGGGTGGTACATACTTTACAACCATGGAATTTCTAGTGCTCTTTCATACGACTAACTTTGAGAAAAAAATATATAGGAACCTCAATGTCACTTTGGAACACATGTATAGTTTAAGAAAAAATGGTGAGGCATTCTCTTTAGTTTTCTTTTATATGAAAATGATGAAGAATACATCTAAGTACCAAGTTTAGAAACACAGCTTATGTACTTTTACATTGTCTAATCTGTTTCATGTGTAATCGAAACAGATGTATCCTTTCGGTTTATGATAGACTATCTAGGTATAAATAAATATTTTTTCTTTAGGAGAGGCAACTCTGTGGTATATCCAGGTGTTCCAGGCTTTTTCCTTTCACAAATAATATACTTAGCGCTAAACCAGACTGGTACACATCGCTTTTCACAAACTGTCGAGAAAGTAGTGCGTTGATCTGTTCTTTGTGGTCTAGCGGTTCAAGTGTTGGACTTGACTGCACGAGGTCCCGGGTTCAATCCTGGGTCGGGCAAAAAAAGAAAATTTGGTTTTTCCAATATTCTAATAAAAAAATGTTGCTCGGGATTGGTTAAGTGCCCGGTTGGCGATAGGCTTGCCACCTATCACATTATGGGACTAAGTGTCTTCGGCTAGTCGTGGGTGCCCTGGTTGTGCCTCTGCCTATCTCTTCGGGGATATGGGCGTGAAGATACTTGATCTATATTCGTTTGTTAGATAGTTTCCACTACATCAAGTTCTAGTTGTGTTGCCATCAGTGGTCGCCTTTGTCAAACCCTGGTTGGAGATTTAATACCTCAGCTTAGAAAGCAGCGTTACGACTTCCGGTTCGTGTAATTTCCTTCAGAGATTTACCTGTGCTCGTCCAAAAGATCTTCTACATTCAGGTTGTCAATCTTCAGTTCTACTTCATGTTTCGCTTTGTACTCCTTGACTTGGACGTTCAAGGTTAATAGGACTCGTCGTGTTTCGTAATCTTGGCGATTTAGTCCTATTACTTCCAACTGAAATTCAGTTTAATCGATTAATTTAATATCTACTAGTAAATTAATCCCTTGCTAATGCCTGCGGCATCGCCTACGTTTTTGCCATGAGGACATACCTTATCAATTGAAATGAAAACAAGGGCAGTATCCTGTTAATGAAATGGTTTTTAACACAATTCATCCAGCTATGCGTATTTTGCTTAAAAGATCAATGGTAGGTATCAATTTTCCGTGTTGGTACTTAGTCCAATTGTGCTAAATGGTATTTGCACAATTGGTCTAATTCACTGGCTACAGGACAACGATGCAGCTACAGCATCTATGGTGCCTCTACACTGCAGTTATCTCTTAACTTAACGACCGCCGTGTTCGCTGTCTTTTGCCACAACAAAAAATCTTTAGTCCATGATAGTATCTTCCATTAGGTTACAAACTTTGGCGTTAATGTGATTATTGTAATGATTGACATAATATATATGCATATCTTTACGCCAAATCACTGTGGGGTTAAATAGAGTCAGGTGTCAAGTGTGACGATTACTATAGATTGCCTAGCTTACTTTGACATAGCTATTTTCATAAGTCTATCAAATTAAAACAAACGCTATAGTTATGTGAAAATTATCATAATACAGCCATGGGAACCGCATTCAAATCGGATCAGCCTCTTCCGATATAAACGCACACAAAGGCACAGAGAAACTGACAAAAAATCATTAATTTAGACTCCCAGTAATTGATTCTTCTTAACATCTTCACTTAACAATTTCAAGGTTAGTATTAAATTTTGTTCAAAACATTCGGTCGTTACATACGTATGCATTACGAATGGTCAGTTTCCACAATAATCGTGCCAAGCAGCGCGGATTTACATATTAATTTGAATTAAGGTTCTGCAGAGCCTACTTCAAAGTCGACTCCGTGCCATTGGTTGCTTATGCTTTGGGTATGGATATCTCCTATTCTCGGGGCTGGTTTTTTTTAGTAAAAAAAACAAAGTGCGCCGATGCATAGATTTTCCAAACTCTGTTCTATAAAATTTACTTATCCGTCATGAAACCAACTTCCTAAGTAAGTAAAAGCAACCTTCGGCATAGAGTCAATTTTATATTAAAACCTCTGCAGAACAAAAATCCAAATTTTAAAATTATACAGTATTGCTGAATTTTACCAGTACTACTACTACTACATACGAAGCTCTTAAATATTTCTATGTAGGTATCAGAAGTTACAACTGTTACAACTGTAGGTACCTATATCGCAAGCATGCCTACTATTTGCTTATTTTGGGGCTCGATTCAGTTGGTGTCATTGGTCCAGGGGTATCTATTTATTACTAGATTCCACTACTACTTATTTAAATTATACCTACGCTTCGGCTTTACACTTTTTTACTCTATTTACACTTTACACTTTTATTTTTAAATTGGCTGACCTAATCAAAGTTTAAACGAAATTATTAACTATATAATAACAACTATATATAAATATGTTTATAATACATTCGGATTTCCGAAGCTTGACGATTATAGCCGAAGCGTATAATTTAAATAGTAGTAGGTAGTATACTGCAGTTGTTCTGTGGTCAGAGTAGTATTGTTCCGTGTTGAGAGATATGGTAATTTAGCACATGGGGCTAATGCTGGCCGTAAGATATCTCTGCGTCACTAACCCCTATAACCTATGGAGCCCATAGACGACGGATTTATCTTACCATCAGGAGAAAAGCCTGTTTGATTTCTTATAATTAAAAAAAATCTGTTGTTTAAATTTTTTTTAATAAAAATTAAAAACCGATTTCTTACTTTTTTAAATAGTAATAAAAAATAGTAACGTTTTCAATGATATAGAATTACCATGATAATAGTGGGAACTGAGAACTTTTCTGATCGTAAATTAAACAGATGTCTTGAAGTATGGAAATGTCCAGTTTTATGTTGAATAGCTTTATAAATAACATATATATGATAAGATAATATAGTATTGTATTACTAAGGCTTATATTACTAGAAATATCCCGCGATTTTACTCTTTTTTCCAGGTAATTTCTGACCGATTTGTTTTGTAAGCTGTAGTGTAAAACATTGTACCCAATATAAATAACTTACTTGTAAATAGGTACTGTGCAATAGTCGTGGGTTGAACAATTTTATATCAAATCGAATCAAAAATTTATTTGCTTGGGTTGTGGTACTTACATCAGGATGTTACATTATAACGAAGACCTCACATTCCGTTTAAATTAAATATACCCATAGGACCTGCCCAGGTTTCACTACCAGCTTAACCTTTTCGCGTCGCTAAAACATGAGTGCTCGTTATTATCGTATCCCAGTTTTGTGACTGGGTGCGGCGTACTTTAATTATTCTTTTAGCATCTTTGGTGTCGAAATGCATCATGTATTTATCCTCACAAGATCCACCTTCGTCTTTTATCACCCTAAATATCTGTTCTCACATTATCTGTATTAGGTACTTACAGTGATCGGTGAGTGAGTCAATTGAGGTGGAGTTCCAAAGATAAAACCTGAATGGTGACGACCACTGTAAATGTACCGCATCCATGATGGCAGCTCCGGTTTGCCGACCAACGAGGCATGAAAACGGTATTGCTGGTCGAATTCTGAAAATATAATAGGGTGTTGATATAAATAACCTGTGTGCTTCCTTATGGACTTGGTAGGTCCTAAATCTGGGTCATCTAGTAGGAATATGAAATGTTGCCTTCCCAAAGAAGCTTTAAAAAAGCAATTCAACTGAACCATTTTTAGGCTGTTTTAAAACATAACAGACGCAGATTTTTAGCAGTTGAATAACGTCATTAAAGTTTCCGAAAATTTAGTAGCTTACTTCCACGTCTCTACGTATTTATATCTACTTATAAACATTCTTCAATTTTGATAATCAGATGGAAAAAAAAACTCCACATTACTGTACCTATCATGAAGCTGTATTACTTACTGTTTCATATACCTACTAGCTGTCCCGGCGAACTTCGTTCCACCCGTTCAGTTTGTATGAGAAAAATGAAAATTTTGTTTTTCCTAGTTTTCTCGCAGTGTTTCCCTTTTTATTATATTTTAAACCTTCCCTGGACTTAAATAAATAATTAAAAACCAAAATTAGCCAAATCCATTCAGCCGTTTTCGAGTTTTAGCAAAACTAACGAACAGCAATTGATTTTTATATTTAAAGATTATGACACAAGAGGCAGTATGGTAATACATTGTCTTAGCCGACACGGACAACTTTAATAATGCATAGGTATTCATGCTTCTGAATCCATTTATTATATTATTAAATTCAAGAATGAGTTTAAAAATGTGTGCCTACCTACCGCACTTTAGAAAAAACTAAGGGGGCCTTGGTTATTTTGTTTCATGATGCTAAAAAAACAAAACACAAAAAAATATCTAGCCAGCTAGGTACCTGACATTCCGTTGTCTATATCTATTTTTATATATCGATTTTTAAGTCCGGCGAATTTATAAAAACCGCGAGGTTAACACATCCGTCATTAAAAAAAATATAAATATAAATTATGGACGTACATAAACTCAATAAAATTAAAAGGTAAAACAAATACGTACAGTAATTTTATTTAATAAGTAAATGTTTGTAATTTGTACAGATATAGTTGATGCACATAAAACAGTTGTTTTGCTTTATTGTAGTTACTTGCCTTGATAAGTCCAATTAAATAAATTCGGGCTTATTGGTATAGCAAACATTTCTGTTTCCACCGCATTATAAACATGGCCTAAAGACGTCCCCGTAAATAGTGTGAGGAGTAGCAACAGCGACATTGTCTGAAAACAAAATTAAACATCCTGTCGGTCAAGGCATTAGTTATTTTTAAGGAGGAGATTATCAGTATATAAGCACCAGATAAACTACAGACAAAATGTTATTGTTAAAGAAGCATTTTTTACCTATTTGGAATCAACGTCAGGGGACAATCCCGACCTAATTCACCAGAATAGAAACAATGTAATCGATTTCCATTTTAAATTATTACGCACAGCAGGTTAGGAACTGAATACCGATCGCACATGTGCAGAACGAACGGCAACAGAGCTGCATTGTGAAACTAGTAAGGATATATTATATTCAGGAAGTCACACATATTTTGAAATTCAAATGGAATAGCTTACTGCGACAAGATAAATAAATTTTTATTGATTTATAGATTTGTACGTTAAATAGAGTCTATTATCCTATTTTATTTTCCATAAACTTACGCGAATTGATAAGTGTATCAAATAAGCTCGTCTTCAATAGGTACGTCGTATTTATTAACCTTCGATTTAATTTCTTATTTATTTACGTTAACGATAAAAATAAGCAAGTACGTCCCTGAAAACAGGGCGTGACGTAAAACTAGAGTCGGCGTTATTGGTCAACAACATCGGTGTGTTTTTGTTATCGAAGTTTACGTTTCGTTATAAGAAAATAAGCCCGCCAAAATTTACTGTAAATAGTTTCAACTAAAACAATACTCAAAATAAGTTAAATCAAAATATTTTTATATGTTATTATAATCTTGTAATTTTAGGGTCAATGTTTCCAAAGAAATATTGTTTCGGATTGATATAGTTCCGACAAACGTAGTGGTTCTAGCTTGTCATTTTAACTTGTGGAATGGAACGTTATCCATTCATTTCTTTAGAAATGTCAAAAACTTCAAAGGGCGAGGAGGGTGATTTCGCGATATCAGTAATTAATAAAATACGATACGAAACATTGCTATGAAAAATTAGTAATCGCAACCATAATAATGATTATATTGGCGATTCAATGTAGGGCGTATACGCTCGGGTTCCGCCCTTTTCCGGCAGAATAGCGCTTTGCAATCAACCTGGAATAGGTGAAATTGTTTTTTGAAAGGTTTTCGGTATGTTGAAGTTCAAAAAAATGGGTTCAGACAAAGTACCGTTGTTATTGGTGACCGCAAATGTCGGATCTATATTTGAAGAGGTATGTTATTTCAAATAGATAATAATTAGCACACATTTATTGCTAACATAATTATTCATATTTAAAATTTAGCATCTGATTCCTCAATACATTCAAAAATGTACATCATATTTTTTAACATTATACTTACATTTACAAGAACCTGATACTAGTTTTAATTTTTAAATATGTACCTATGTTAAAAAATCTAGATGTGATTATTTGTGAACACAGCTGTATTTACAAAAATATAACATTGCAACTGCTGTACTTCAAAATTACTGCCCAGTAAAACTTATCTAAGTCTAATAATACTTTGCTGTGTGTCATTAAATCTCTACATTTTTATTTTAATCTAAATTAAAGCAAGGACCTTATATTTGCAAAAATTAATAAGACATGTTGTGGAAATTACAATTTGCACTAATAAATTGTGGCTAGAATGGAATTCCATCAAGAGCCGTCAATAAGAAGTATAGAAAATCTATTGATGAAATACATCTGATATTATGTTATTATATCAATATTCGTTACTCAATGTAAATTCATCAAGCAGTTCTATGTATTGTATAAGGGAACTGATAAACGGCGGAAGATTAGAAAAAAATAGGTTGCAAAGGCATTCTTCCAACAAATTTATATTTTTTATAAATTTATATTTAATTTTAAAATAAAATGAATTACTGTATGTACAGACAATATATTTTGGACAAACTATTGTTAGTAAAGGATATAACACAAAACATTTTTAATATTTTTGTTAGTTTGTCTGTGCTTCTGTGCGTGTAAGTCTTTAAGTTTAATATTAGTACAATTGATATTTTCTCCTAATAAGTGTATATAAAAGTAGATCCCTGGACTAGAACCAGAACTATGTCTTAAATTTGTTGAAATAACTTATTAATAAATAATGAGTATGGTTTGCTTCATTACAAAATTTTCCATGAAATTTTTGTTGAATGATTATATTACTGGTACAAATTTAACTCTTTTTCTTGAAAATCTTATCTGATCATTTATGCAAATTAGTATATAAATAACTAACAAATGTTCTTCTTAATTTTAGTATACTTAATTTTAATTTTAATAATCACTAAAGTTGTCAATTTGTCTCCACTTGAATGACAGACTAATTGTTGAAATCATAAAAAATACACCAACAGCCGCACTCGGATGTGAATTAACATCTAATCTATCGTTATCACACAGATTTGTATAGAAAATATCAATTTAGTATTTGATTAAAAGATAATAGACGTCTCTCAAGTGTAGCCGTTAAATGTCAAAGAATTTAAATTGCCTAATGGAATCACATAGGCTTACATATAGACATTGAGTCTCTTCTATCATATTCTGCTTTAAATTGGACTGTGTGTACTGAAAAGGCATAAGCAAGATGCATGTAATCCTAAAAAATAAAAGTTAATTATTATATTTAGATTGAAAAGTTAGATAGGTAAATTAGTATTTAAACACACTTTTTTAAGGAAACTCTTGTTGTTAAAATAAGTATTTAAATGTATTGTATTAGCTAAATTTTAATAGTTTCTAATAAAATTTAATTGTTCTTTCTTTATTTTTTGGCATGATCATTAGCATTTTCCATTAGTCAAGATGAAATTTGCTTCAAGTTACCCAATTTTATAAAATCGGGCTGTATATATTAAAAAATAGTCATTAGTCATCAAGGATAGTCACTTAAAAAGTATTTAATGTGGTGGTCTCCTTACTCAAGCTCAATTACTAAGAATTGGGAGTGAGCAAATACACTAAACACTAATTTCCTTAGGATTATTTCATTTGTGCATTTTAACAAAATTTTACAAAATGCCACCAAAATCAACTAATTATACTCAATTTAAATACAAATTTCAATTATTACAAAAAAACTATGACATATTTTCTCTCAATGGCATCAAAACACAAAGTTAAATTGTTTCTTGAAGTCATTTGACTGCAAATAAAATGCAAAGAGCTGTATGAAGCTGTATCTTATAAACTTAAAGAAATCAATTTGGAGTATCCAAACATTCATGGAGTAAACTTTACATTAATGCATGGTAATGAACTTTCACATACAACCTTTCGGACCAGTTAGTACTTGGCAACAGAAAACATCCGGATGTTTCCCTGACCTAAACACAGTCTCTGGACGTCTATTCCATTGAACATTTCTAGTAAATTGCTCAAACACATGTAGCAGCTAAGATTTGATTAAATTTCTTTGTGAGCAATAGCCGTAGGAATAGAATATGTACACATATACATAAATTAATCTATGAATAATCGGTGCCAACAAGTTTTAAACCACAAAAGAGGTCACACTTGTTAATATCAATTTAATAAAATTATCAAAGTCATTTACAATAAATTAACTTTTTTTAGTTGTTAGAGGAAACTTTTGGTTAGGGTTCTTTGTGTAGAATAAACCATTTGCCACCCTGCCAGGTGACTCATAAGAAACAAGTATCTGTTGAATGGGTCAAGATCTCTGGCAGTAGAGTGATGTGCAGCAACTTGTTCAGATAGGTATCATTGTAATGTTTTGTTCTGGAGGGTAGGGTAGCCGGTAGAATAGCACAATAAGGCAAACATCTTGACCACATGACACACCTGTAATATCTATAGGCCACTGTTGTTACTTACCATCAAGAGAGTCATGTGATTTAATTGTCATCTTCATAAAAAAATTGAAATAGTTTTCTTTAAGTATTTTATTACATTTACCACATATCATAAAAAAGGCATAATATTATTAATTTTCGTTACTATAAAAATAATAAACTTTATAACATAAAAAACTGTTATAAAACAAATCATTACTTGCTGCTTAGACTTTTTTTATGTGTGTATTATTAAAACATTTTATTTTTGTTCCTAACCTCAGACACATGTTGCTAGTGTAATAAAAATTTGAGCTTATCTTTATGTACACGGAATAACATTGTGTATGTACAGTTTACCAGTAGCAGTCAATCATTTTTGTTAAAGTCCAGGAACGTTTTGTTTTTTTTTTATATTACACTAGCTGACCCGGCAGACGTTCTGCTATATTTTTAATGTGATTTAAGTAAAAAAAGTTAGGGTGAGTCACCCTTATCACTTAGGGGTATGAAAAATAGATGTTGGTCAATTCGCAGACCTACTCAATATGCTCACAAAATTTCATGAGAATCGGTCAAGCCGTTTCAGAGGAGTACGGGAACGAACATTGTGACACGAGAATTTTATTTATAAGATTAATTATCTCGGCAAACTTTGTGCACTTAATTTCGTCCATGTGTGCTATTAGTTTGCCACAAACTAAGACTTCACGAGGAGCCAATAGATCCTTTTATCATGAGACAGTCATAACTTCATGTCAGTTCATGTTCATCAGTCAAGAGTCATGGTTGTCAACACCGTCATTGTTACAACTCTATACAACATCCCACCAAACAAACATCCCACTGTCAAAATGGAAACCTCGCTCAGTCAATGATTTTACTGTTTTTGTTTTCTTACTGTATTTTCTCCTCATTAAAATTATTGTTGGTTTAAATAGAAATTTCAATCAAGGTTGGCGAGTTGGAGGCATTTTTTTCTATTCATCCCTATTTATTTTTTTATTTCTATTTTTACTTATAAGTGGTTAATTCAGTTTAGGATTCTATCTCTTTTTACTGTATGTAATGTACTGTATGTGTGTTTTTAATGTATTTACCTAAGTTAAATTACATATGATCGCCATATGATGAATCGCCTCTGTAGTCTAGCGGTTCAGGTGTTGGACTTGACTGCATGAGGTCCTGGATTAGAATCCCGGGTCGAGCAACAAAATTTGGTTTTTTTCCAATTTTCTAATTTAAAAAAATGTTGTTTGGGATTGGATATGTGCCTAGTTGGCGATAGGCTTGCCACCTATCACATTGTGGGACTTAGTGTCTTCGGCTAGTCGTGGGTGTCCTGATTGTGCCTCTGGCTACCTCTTCGGGGATATGGGCGTGAAGATGCTTCTTCAAAATTACATATGAAGACTAGTGCGCTTAGGATAAAAACATTAAATTAAAAAGAAAAAATAACTATGGCGTTTATCAAGAATATTAACCTGTTATTTTATTTCAGCCGACTGAAATGCTACCAATATGGACATCAGAGTTTTTACAAGCAGTTGCCAGGATGGATCCAAAGTTTATAGCTCTCCATTTACAAGAGGTTGGCGGAAAGGCGTACGAAAAATCAATGCAATATGTCCAAGATTTTGTTCAAAGACTGTGTGAATGCCCTGAGTTGAGGCTCTATGACAAAATTAGAATTTATCTTGACGAGGACTTCAGTTCACCAGAAAAGTTTACAGTAAGTTTTTTGTTGAGTGTGACATAATACGGCATAGTTGTTGTCAGTGATATAGCAAAAATTAAGGTAATTACTGGCTGCTTCTAATGGGAACACAACAATGATTTCACTTTTCTTATTCCGGCAAGACCAAGAAGGCTAGTGATATGTGGGTGACATTTAACAGATCTTTTTACATTTGGATTGGTGAAATTAAATTTTGCTTAAAGCTCTTACATAATATTTAACAAACAGTTTATTAACGTTAAAACATCATTAGTGCTCTCTACTCTTAATAGCGATATCTTGTTGTTTGGTGACTGTAGGCCGAATCGCAAAGAGCGCGGGGTGCCTCGCGGAAATCCGCACCGATGCGCCTCGGCACAGTGGGCGTTGCTCCATACAAAATGTATGAAAGCGATCTAGGCGGATTATTGTGCTGCGTTGTGCCCCGTCCCTGCCCGTTCAAATATCCTTTATAAGTACCCCACTGAATATAAAAAGAAATTTTTGTTATGTAAAAAATTATAATTATCCATTTATTTCTTTAAATCTTTTTTCTTACATATTGAATCTAACCCCAAAGTAAGCAAATTATATGCTTGTGTATGGGTATTATGCAACGATTGTAATACATAAAAATACTTAAATAGATAGCAGAATAAATTTAATAAACACCCAGACCCAGCAATGCAGACATCTAAATGTTCATCACACAAACGCCTGCCCCCGTTGGGAATCGAACCTGAGCCTCGCAGTTGATCGGTGTAGTTAGGCGTGTACGCTAGCTACTCGACCAACGAGGCGGTCAATTGATTTATTGTCAAATTTCACATTTATATTTATAGGTAAATCTGATGTATACGTTGTGAATCCTAAAGATTTATTTTTCGTGTGGGATTGAAATACCGAGAAGACGGATTTCCAAATGGTGGAAAATAAATGCTCAGACTCATAGAATTTTTCACGGTCTCGTTCACGGTATTATTATCGATCAAAATAAATTATATACAAACAATCCGACGCAAGCCGCTTTCAAGTTGCTCGGTAGCAGCAGTTATGTTCTAGTTCCTCAAATCAGTGTGTATGTTTGTCTCAATACTAAAAAACTATAGTAAGAATGTATAAAAGGGTAGATAACCACTTTTAAATCGGCATAACATTTGAAGGTAAGCGCAGTAAGAATGCGTTCAATACTTGATCACGTATTCTTTTATAAATTTTAAAGAAAGAAAAAATTCGCCCCAGACAGGATTTGAACCTGTAACCTTTCGTCTCAAGCCGACGAATGTTCTAACCATTTCAGTTACAGAGAATCCAAGTCCCGTGGTGAAATTTTTATTACCTTTCTTACCCGTTAACTCGGGTAAAATAAAAATACCTTGATCCTAATAACTTTGATATTCTTTTGTTTATCTTTATTATTTATTGGTCCATAAATTTGTACAAATATTCAGGAAAGTAAATATAAAAGTGAAAAAGTTCACTCTTTTCGAAATGTATTTTTAGAGGGGCCTAACCTTAATTTGAGAGAAATTACCTACTCGTGCAAAATTTAAAATCAATACAAAATTCGAGTACTGACCCGCTTCTGTGTGAACTATTTTCGTCTCGAAGTTAATTGTAGAACAGTTTATCGCGAGGAATCTGCAATCAATAAACACTTAAGAAGGCAGACTGGTTCATATCTCTACATATTAAAACCGTGCGAAATGTACGTACGTCGTGTAATAACGTTTCAGACGATTAGATATATTATTTGAAAGTTACTGAAATATTTTCTCCCGTGTTGGTCCAGGCTCCTTTGCAGGATAGACCATCTGCCATCCCGTGCTAGGCAGCTCGTAAAAGGCAAGCAGAGGCTAACCGTCACTAACACCGTGACATCTGACTAGGTGGTCGAGTCTCGCTGCGGATTGGTACCACAGCCTTACCTATTCCTGCCGCCTTAATGTCAGCGCTTGCTGTTGACGTGTTCCGATACGGAGGGTAAGGTAGCCGGTATAATTACTTTTGCTTGAGGCCTAACATCACGGCCTAAGGTTGGCAACACACCATTTCCACCTTTGGTGTCTCTAGGCGGTGTGAATTTCTTACCGTCTGGAAATCCGACTGCTTGTTTGCCTTCCAATATCATAAAAAAAATATTTAGAGATCTTTCTGTTCTCGGCTGAGTGGAAAATATTTTTTTTTTCCAAATTTTGCCATGGTTATGCTCATTGAAATTGACTTAGTAAAAGTGAATCTGAGAACTAACTAAAACCGTGGGAACTAAAAAAACTAAACTAAAAAAACGTAGAATTAAACCAAACTAAAGCAAAAGCAATCCGTATATAGGCAAAACCCGTGAGTTAGAAATCACCCCCGCACGATATTGATTTCTATAGAACCTACTGAACATATGCTTTAATAAAGGCCTATGAAATGTTCTGACATGACGTGTCTGTTCAAATCTGATGAAGGTTTAACATTAGGTATGTATATGCGTGTTGATATTTTTATCAGCATATCTTAACTATTATACGATATTTTTAACACATATAGGTTGACATTTAAAGTACCAGCAAAATTTTGAAAAACGATTCGGAATCAATAACACTTTCGATCTATGAAGTAATTAAAATTAAAATAAAAAACTATTTTTAATTTTCATCCAACACAAAATACAAGATGCATGGTTGCAACGTAAACAAAACATAAAACTGGCTCCCACTGACCGCAATCGCACTCGCAGACTTAAATGAATGTTTATAAAAGGAAATATTAGAATTTGGTCCAAATTGATGAAAATTTCTACTTGATTAATGGCAAAATACTAATGTGAATGCCAAAACCTAAAAAAAGAAAGACAGAATAATATGTGGCTTGACCATTTCGCCACTATGAGAACTATATAACAGCTAAGTAGAAAAATAATGATCAGGAACACATTTTTCTACTTACTGCCATGTGGCAGTAGCGAAAGGGCTAAGCCATATATTTTGACAGTGTAATGTTGTAGAAATAGGATTCGCTAGTCAAGTGAACGTAGGCATATACGTTGACTAGCGGACCCAACACCAGTGTAGGAGGAAATCTAAGCCTCTTACGCCTACCAAACGCCTAAAGTCTTTAAATGTCTTCATTACTACATTGTTAACTGTTCATGATATAACAGGATTTGTTCCGCCTACATATTTAGAGTACCTAGATATTATATCGGATTTTGTGGGGGCGTCCTACTAAGGTTTCATTTACGTGGGTACAATCTGTTTAAGACATTTTTTTAAGATATTGGAAGGCAAACAAGCAGACGGATTTCCTGATGGTAAGAAATTCACTCCGCCTTGACACCAAAGGTGCTAATGGTGCGTTACCAACCTGAAGCAGGTATGTTAGGCCTCGAGCAAAAGTAAGTTTACCGGCTACCTTATCCTCCGAACCGGAACACGTCAGATGTCACGGTGTTAGTGACGGTAAGACTATGCTTGCATTTTACGAGCTGCCTTGCACGAAGGCAGATGGTCTATTCTGCAAAAAGAGCCCGGACCAACACGGGGAATTTATTATAATAGGTATATACAATTGACTCCGAAATTAAAAAAAATAGAAGTGTAATCAAATCTATGTAAGTATTTTTTGTGTGTTTGTTACGCGATTACTCCACCAAAATTTTATGATTTTTGAAGATTTTTCAGAGGTGTCACTCACACATACTTTAAAATCCGAAGATTGGTTTTTGAGTTACGTTTAATAATACAGATTTTTTTGTACCGTGATGACGATGTGACGGTAGTGATATTGGAGGCGGATTTTTTGCTGCGTTAAAATTATTTATTTGAAAATTCTATTTATACATATATTAAAATTGTGGAAGAGTGAATTCTATGCACTGAAGACATAAAAAAATAGTTTCAGGCGCCAGAAAAATGGCGTATCTCTCTGTAATCTGACTATAATTTACACTGAATCTACTTAACCAATCGTAACGAAAGGGGTTTGAACCTTTGTGGCTTAGTGCCCGGCCGCCATTTTGTGTTTTTTCAAAATGGCGGCGCACGATAATTCTTCTTAATAATTCACGATAATAATTCTTAATTATTTAAATAAAAAAGAATAAGAGTCAACATATCGTAAACGTTACAGAGTTATTTACAATAAAAGATCGATGTCGCGTTCGGACAATTATAAACCGGTTGAGCAAAAAGTCTGAAGAAATTCGTTGATATGTAATAGCGCCTGCACACGCTTGGCATATAAATGGCAAACTCGCTGCTTGCCAAGTGTATGTAACGTACGTAATAAACACAAACTTGTAGATGGATGTTTGCCTGTTTGTGTTGTTTGATGTTTGTGTTTGTCCAGTGTTCGACGTATAGTAGACGGTATTAGTTGTTATGTACGAATGAAAGGATGTTCGGCAAATATATTTCCGGTTTATTCAAACGCTTGCTAGCAATCAGTATCTCCCATTATGCGCTTCCGGTCTGTGTGTGGACGAAGTTTATAAGTTACGTAATATATATTTTATATATTTTAGTGTTTTCCGCCCGTTTTCTGGGAACTTCTTTCTTATTTGCTTTTTTTATTGCTCTTTTAAAATATGAAATACTTAATTTAAATAAAGTAAAACTATTAAAAACCTTTAAAAACTTTAGCTTCAATATTAGGTCGATAAATATACGGAAACTTGAGTATTTCCTTGATTGCCCTTTGATTCTATCATCAGACCCAGAGCTCGGAAGCATGACTTCCGTCGTGTTTGCTTAAGCAAAATCCACTAGCATGCTCGCCGTGCTTATTATATGACCGCCTGGTTGAGGGATTAGCGTACACTAGCTAGGGGTTAAAATCAAGATTCTGATCGTAAAAATGTAGTATTAAAAGGCTTCGAATGAGGCTTCCCCCTGTTGGTTTGGGCTCCTTTGCAGAATAGACCATCTGCCTTCCTGCCAGGCAGCTCGTAAAAGGCGAGCATAGGCTAACCGTCACTACCACCGTGACATCCTACTAGCTGGTAGAGTTTTGCAGCGACTCGCCTGGATTGGTATTTTTTCGTGAATTTCTTACCATCAGGAAATCCGTATGCTTGTTTGCCTTCCATTATTACAAAAAATAGAGGCAATGCCTCAACAATTGTAAGCCTGAACTCATAATTTAATAACTGAAAGAAGGACTTCAATTTGCCTTGCATTCATAATAGAATGTCACCAATGTAAACAAGCAAATACTCATAATGAAGTAAAAACAATACCATTCGACAGATGTTGACAGATAGTACAGAGTCACCACCTTCCAATTATATAAAGTATGATCAAATTTAGTTCATCCAGTAAAAAATATAAGGTTTATATGTAATGTACAAAAAAAAACGAATTGAGAACTCTCGCTTTTTATTGGACTTAGGTATAACTTTATCGTAATTAGTATGTAATTCGTCTCTGTGGTCTAGCGATCCGGCGTCGGACTTGACTTCTTGAGGTCCCGGATTCGACCCCGTTCGGGCAGCAAAAAAAAATTATACTTTAAATTTTCTAATACAAATAATGTTACCCGGCATTGGGTTGGCGATAGGCTTGTCACTTATCACATTGTGGAACTTTGTGTCTTTAGCTGGTTATGGTTATACCTCTGCCTACTGCTCAGTGATATGTATGGGCTTGAAGATACTTTTACATGTAAAAATAAAAGTATAAGTATATTCATATATATTATTATTATTATCATAAAGTTATACCGACATCCAAAAAATGAGTGGGTTCTTAATGCCTATGTACTTTTTTATGTAATGGGGTCATTCCTCTTTTCGATCCAGTGGCAGATTTTTGAATTATAAAGATGAGTCAGAAGTACCCTTTGTGTGCTATGTGAAATACTTTATAAATATATAAATAACTGGAAATAATATTCAACACTCAACAAAGACATTACAAATATTAACATTAAATATAGAATTTCAAAGACGGTGGTCTTACAACTAAACCGTCAGTGGTCAAGGGGACCGACTGAGTTATCCCCAAACACTACGTGCCGGTCCCAAAATTGCTGGCTTCTAAATCCGGTCATTAATCCAGGAATAAAGCGAGAGCCTTTGATGTTGGTGAAACTCTTCCATATGAAACTGTTTATTGACACGACAATTGGGACAATTGTTGCTGAATCATTATCCCATATGTCGGTAATAGGGAATGGAATCTTGGACCAAGATTGACTATTCAAGATCTTGGCGTCTTTTTTGTGAATCCAGATTGGTCGCCTAGTAAAATGTCATCACCTAATCGGCACCGCATATCAGTGGCTAAATAACCTGCCACCGAAAAGGCCCTTTCTGCCTCCACACTAGTAGGGACGAAAGTTAAAAGGCTGTTAAAAGCGAATTTCAGATATTGCCCTCTTTGTCCTCCGTACTAATAAAGATTCATTTCTTTTGTTTAATTGAACACGTATGACACTTTATGCGCGCTTAATCTGAAAATCCTCGAAATCTTGTTACAATCTCGGACTGTTTTGTCAAGATCGCGAACAGGATTTTGAAATTCAAGATTGATGGCTTTCAAGATTGAATCTTGGAAAATCACTCAAGATCTTGGTGGAATCTTCATACAGCAAGATCAAGATTGCATTCCCTAGTCGGTAACCTCGTGAAATATATACCTAGACTTAAATTTATAGAATTAGAGTCTATGTATTTTGAAGATCCTTTTCATTTTGTACGAAGTTAACATCACATTGAATTGACAATAACAGGAATAACTCGGTTTTAATCGATCTACCAGCACGATGTCAGGCTTGTTGTCTGCAATAGTCCTGTCTGTGATGATAGACCCGTCCCAGCAGAGCGTGGTAGGAATATTATTATCGTCTGTCAACAAGGGGCATTAGTGTTTGTCAATAAGAAACATAGGTAACGGGAGTTTTGGCGCCATCGTGAATGAAGGTGGTCGTAATTTGTCATTATTATTGAATTTCGTGTTTATATTGAGTGAAAATGGGGAATTTAGGTGAAAATTAGATGAATTTTGTTCAGTGAAAGTGCACAAGTGAAATAATTGATTTATTTCTTCATGATTAATTGAAATAATCATGAAGAAATTAGTGTATCGTCTATTTCCTCGCTACCGACAGATCTCACTAGATGAGCTTGAGTAACGAAGCCACTGCTTTACTTAAGACCGTGACCTGACATGACTTTGTGCATAGTGACTAATGACTGTAAAAGAATTAACTAACTTGACATTGGCAAAGTAGTCGTGAAAAACGATCGAAAGCCATATTTATGAAGAAAAAAGAAGAAGAAGAAGAACATAGGTATAATACGTAACAAATAACTCAAGAACTGAAGCGCGTGTGAATGAAGTTGTCGGCAACAATAGTGTTTCAAACGAGTATGTAAATGCAATTATTTCTTATCGGACGGTAATTTGGTATTACCAAGTACCGTTATCTCGATGCACTGCTAGTATCATGATATTAACGCATCGATAGGCCGGGCATCGATGTAATCGATTCTGTCTCGAGTTGTAGGGTTAGGTATATAAACACCATTGCGCTACATATTGATTATTGAGATGTGACAGAGGTATAAATATAGATATTATCTATGGCGAAACGCTGCTATATTAGTTTCCCCGAGTTGGTCCTGAGCTTTGAAGAATTTAATACATATAGAAAAATAGCTTGGTTTTCTTTAAATACTAACTTTGTTTAGACTCAAGAGTAGGCGGTGGAGCTTAGGTTTAATTAGATTTAGCTTAGGACTCCAACAGGTTCGTACCACTGCATTGTCTTTTTCTTATCGCTATACCGCCACTGCTCGGCACTATCGTGTTCTGGTATAGATAATAAGGTAGGTTGTAATTTTACTCGCTTAAGAGTCTCAACATCTTATTTAGGCTTTTCAGGTTGGCCACACTTGGTGTCTTTAGCAACGTATAGGTTTTATCAATAGGATATGATATAACAAGAAAAACACAAATAATAATATATGTATATAAAAAAAATATCCCCATTTCCCGTGCTCATCTCATCAAGTCTGGACGGATGGACCAATTTTTTTTGTTATGTTAAGTATTGTCAGAAGAAGGTTCTTACGAAGAAAAATACCTGAAAAAAAATGAGAAAAATAATGTTTTTTTTACCTACAAACTGTTCAAAGCTGTTAGTGTCATTCGATACAATGTTAGCCGGTCGGCTAGTTTTAAATCAACGCAGATAAGATAGAGACGCAATAAGACGCATTTAGTAGATTTGTACTACTCGGCGACATTTTAGTGGCGATTATCATCCCTATTTGCTTTGCTTTTGCACAAAAACAACTAAAGCGTACTTACTCTATTTGATGCTAAACAAACTATCGTAAATATTATACGAGGGTGGATCCAAAAGTTCTAAGCCCGACCAAGAAAATGAAAGAAAAGTGGGTCTAAATTTATTTTTATTTTTCGACATAGTCTAGTCATAGTCATCTAGCTCAACACACTTCTTCCACCTGACCTGCAATTTGTTTATCCCCTCAAAAAAAAAAGATTCCGGAAGGTCGGCGAAATAGTCGTTTACTGCGACTATCACCTCATCTTTGGTCGAACATTTCGAGCCACCCAAGTGTTTTTTAAATTTGGAAATAAATGATAATCCGAGGGGCTAAATCAGGCAAATAAGGTGGGTGGGGCAGCAATTTGTAGCCACAATCATGGATTGCAGACATTGTTTCAACCGAAGTGTGAATACGTGCATTGTCTTGATGAAACAAAACTTTCTTACACAACATTCCCGGCCTTTTTTCTTTTATTTCTTCCCGAAGTCTTCGTAAAAGGTTATAATAATAACTAGAATTTATAGTGTAACCTTTCGGTAAATAATCTACAAAAATAATGCCCTTCGCATCCCAAAAAACAGAAGCCATGACTTTGTTAGTCGACAAAACGACCTTAGCCTTTTTCGGTGTAGGAGAGTCTGATCTTTTCCACTGTTTGGATTGTTGCTTTGATTCAGGAGTATGGTGGTGAACCCAGCTTTCATCCACGGTAACAAATCTAGACAAAAAGTTCTCGGGATCAGTCTCAAATAGTTCCAAACAGTCTGGCGAAATTGTGTATCGAACTCGTTTTTGTTCAGCTGAAAG
>NJDC01002223.1:37074-49455 GCA_002245475.1 Calephelis virginiensis | reverse complement strand
AATTTCGGGATTGCCGCCAAAACTACCACGAAACAATAAGAGAAAATTCAAATTTTGAAAATAGAACGCAATATCTCAGTGTCCCTAACTATAAGGCCAGCCAGAATTATTTGAACAAATAGCACTACGAAAATCTATCAGCTATACTGTAAAGAGGTTTAATGTTTAAGAAGTTATATATATATATTGTATAATCGGCCACATAAATGACTAATTATACTTACATGTAAGAGACATGGAATATGGTTTAGACTCGTTGGAAAATAAAATATATAGGTAGTTTTCAATGATGATGCTTAGCGAACGTTGACTCGGTTACACAGTTGACCGTTGAACTAATTGGAGTTAGACAAAACTTGTTAATTGTTTAATAAAAGTATGAGTACATATAATGCGAGTTCACACCAGTAGTAACGCTCGTAATGAATGTCATTAGTAGAAGATCCAAACTTACTTCAACCTACTCCGAGCTGTTAAGTTACTCTGAAATCTCGATTTCTTTTAAATTGTAAATTGGAAACCGATTTTTAATGTTTGGTACTGTTGAATACTAGCGAATTATTAACGCTTAGTTAACAATCCTACCCTATTATATTATACCCTATTATAAATGAATTATTTATTAATTAATATTATTATAAATGCGAGTGTTTGTATGTTTGTTAGGTACTCCTTCACGCAAA
The DNA here is from genome assembly GCA_002245475.1 of Calephelis virginiensis. NCBI lineage: Eukaryota > Metazoa > Arthropoda > Insecta > Lepidoptera > Riodinidae > Calephelis > Calephelis virginiensis. The sequence continues at coordinate 48,772 of NJDC01002223.1, read as the reverse complement.
AACTGGTTAAAAACGATTTTCATGAAATTGGGCACACACATTGATGGTAACTTGGATTAACACATAGGATAGTTTTTATCCCGAAACAATGTTCCTGTGGGACCACGCAGGCAACGCCGCCGGTAACAGCTAGTAAACAATAAATTATTTTATCAGATTCGTTGATTTTTGGAACTAAATGATAATAATCCGATATCTCAAATGACATATCCGATTCCAATTTCCAATTTGCATGAAATCGAGATTCGAGAGTAACACTACTGATGAATGTCCCATCAACAACAAGCATTACTATTAATGTTGTACTAGATACTAGTAGTAACGTAATGAATAAATTGTTGAATTGTTAACGCAGGTTAGAATCAGACTAGAGTGTTAACTAGACTTGACTGTTAGGTACAGCAGCGATTTGTTCATATTGGTACCACAGACTTATCAAAATTAACATTATCATTAGTTACAACAGATGTTGGCAGTTCAGAATCTTTTCTTTTTTGACAGAAGATTAAAAATAGCGATACCTCTGAATAAGTAAATACATTCGATGGTTGTTTTCGTTGTAAGCGTCTTGTAAAATAATAAAGTGATGATACTTTAAGGATTATACAGTTCGATGCCTCCTCCGTAGAACCGTTCATGCACATTTTTTCTTTTGCAACTTATGACATTTTTATGAATTTTTTAAGCTACCTTACACACGTGACTTCACTTGCACTTTCGTAAAGCAGTACGTCTTCTTGTACCAAAGAAGTTATCACACCCCAGGGGGCTATTTGAGACATTTTCTTAAGTTAACATCAAATCAAAATATGTAATTACTTGTTTGTGTTATAGTTTTATGCACAGATAGAGCTTTTAACAATTTTGGAAGACGTGACAAATGAAAAAAAAAACTGAAACTTTTTTATTGCTATTGGAAACTTATGGAGCGCCTTATTGGCTGAGGGGTTAACGTATTTGTCTGATTCCCGACGCGAACAGAGGCAGGAATTTGTGTGATGTACATAAATGTTTGTACTCATATTTGGGCCTGTTTGTCTATCAAACTTGTATTGGTATCGTTGGTTAGCACCCATAACACAAGCATATAATTTGTTACTTACACGGGTTGCTTGGAAATACTACATAGATTAGCAAGTATTAGGTCTAGATAGTAGAGAATATCTTATCTTTGGATATACTCGTATATATTTATCTAAAGAAAGATCGACGTCCCACACTCGATTCACTAAACTCGAAATTCCAGCCATAAATATATAATACTAGCTGAGCCGGCAGACGTCGTTCGGCTACTTTTTTTTCATGTGATTTTAGTAAAAAATTAGAGCGAGTCACCCTTATCACTTAGGGGTGGGAAAAATAGATGTTGGCCGATACTCAGACCTACTAAATATGCTCACAAAATTTCATGAGAATCGGTAAAGCCGTTTCGCAGGGCTACGGTAACTAACATTGTGACACGAGAATTTTTTATATAAAGTAGCTGATCCGGCAAATGTTGTTTTGCCATATAACTAATTAAATGACGATTGATCAGTTATCGACCTGGGATAAAAAATGATTAAATTACTAAAATGATTATAAAAAAATAGGGGTTGGTGATAAAAGAGTGAAAATTTAGGGTTGTATGTAATTTTATATGCTGTATCATAAAAAAATAAAAACAAAAAAAGTTGTCTGAAAATTACAAAAAAGTTTAGGGGTAGACCACCCTTAACATTAGGGGGATGAAAAATAGATGTTGGCCGATTCTCAAACCTACTTAATATGCTCACAAAATTTCGTGAGAATCGGTCAAGCCGTTTAGGAGGAGTTCAATTTCGAACCCCGTGACACAAGAATTTTATATATTAGAAGAAATATATATAAACTTGTTTTATTTCACATCAAAACGGCGGAACTGATTTTTTTTTTATTCGAACGTTCAGCTAATAAGCACACGGTAAGAGATAGCCGCGGCCTGGACACCATAAATGTCACAGGTGCGTCGCTGTCCTCTGTGGCCGGAATGATAGACCTATTGTGCTGTATACCGGCTACCTTACCCTCTAGGCCGGAACATGACTGAGTCATAATGGCGGCAGGATCCCTACCCAAGCAAGTTGCTGCACAGCACTCTACGACTTTAACCAGTGCTCGCCTCGTACGAGCTGCCGGCAGATAGACAAATAGTCTATTCTACTCAGCGGACCCGGACCAAAACGGGGAAAACACGAAATAGATTACACATTTAGAAGAACATAGGATTGCATTAGGACTAATTATGTAGAACTTTTTATTCCGATATCTCAATGGGCTTCCGAGGGAATGTTAAATTACTAGTAATAAGTCCATATTTGGTTGATATCCCTTGCATTCGAACGAAAAGGTTAAAGCTAGCATAATAATGCGCTGTTAGCGACTGCTACCGCAGTTACGTAGGACGCGATGCGATGACCACGCAAAATGATTTTATTTTATTTTTTGTATAGATAGATTACATGCATATCTTGACGCCAAGTCCCTTAAGGGGTAGGCAGAGAGTATCGAGTGCCAGACCTCACGATCCTGACAAACCTGTCTTGCTTCCTGCACATAACCCTTTTCATACAAACATGCCGGTTTCGGAGACTCTTGACACCAACCTCGGATAATATCCGATTGATCTGATCGTGAAATGTCAGCCTTGGTCTCCCCGGGTACCTCCATCCACATTCGCATTGTATATCTGCTTTGTCAATCTTTCATCTGTCATTTTTTCCACATGACCGAACCAACGGAGCATGCCCTTTCGCATTTTAACACCAATACTTTCTTTCAATCCCACTCTTTCTCGGATCTCACTGTTACGAATGCGGTCAGCGAGCGTTACACCACAGATTTTCCGTAGTGCTCTCATTTCGACCGCATTTCTGACATACCCAACTCTCGCTTTTGTACAATAACGTTGGAATAAGCACAGAATTATGCAAAGCGAGTCTAGATTTTTGACTCAAAACCTCGCTTTGGAATAGCTTACCCAACGCTCCATTCACACTATTCCCTGCACTCACTCTCCTCTCTACATCCGCGGTGTACCTTCAATATATACATAGATTATGTATTTATAGTTATAAAAATTAAATAAATACTTAGGTGAGTACGAGTACCAGTAAGCCGCAAAATTTGGCGAATGAACAACAAACAATAATTTATGACAATAATAATTCATGAATGATATGACAGGAGCCTCAAAGAGCGTCCAAAAGTATTGATGTTTTTGTGGCCGAAACCGAAACTGAAATTTTCGGTCGGTCACTAATTTCAATAAATTTTGTTATTTATTTTTTTATATTTATGATATTGGAAGTCAAACAAACACACGGATTTCCTGATGATAAGAAACTCATGCCGCCTAAAGACACCAAAGGAGCAAAAGTAAGTTTACCGACTACCTTATCTTCCGAACTGGAACACGTCAACGGCAAGCATTGACGTTATGGCGGCAGAAATAGATAAGGCGGTGGTGACACGCTGCGAAACTTGACCATCTAGTAATTTGTTAAGTGTGTTCTTCTTAAATATTGAAATCGAGATATTTCCATACTAGGGGTGAGGTTATAGCTGGAAATGCTTACGCGGCGTGCCTTTTGACCTTGGGCATGGATGCGGTGACGATAAGTAAATTCAAACGTACCCACATGTAGAGGTCGCGCAGTCGGCGCCGATAGTGTCGCGTGTGTATTTGTGTGTGTAGCATTAGCATGCGTGAATACACAGACACAGAGTATGTCCCCCGTATACATGAGGTAATACACCGGCCCACGGCCTTTATTAGGGTTTCATTTTCGAATGGTGTAGCGGAACTCAGATGCAATAACAGACAAGCTGGCGGCTCCCTTGACGGTGACGAGAAAACTGAGCCTATTGGCACCACAGATGTTATAGTGCGTCGCTGGCCGGGATGTTAGGCCAAATGTGAAAGTACGTTCTACTCTACTCTCCGGACCGAAGCATGAGGTTGTAATGATGGCGGTAGGAATAGGTAAGGCGGTGGATCCCCACTCGGGCAAGTTACTGTACAGCTCCCTACCAGCACTGGTTTTGTTGTTTATGGCACGTTACGTCTGTGCTCGCCTCTTACGGACTATATATTTTCTATATATAGAGAACCAGTATAAATATAACATACGCTAGCCCTAGGTCTATCACAATTAATAATTATCGACTAACATACATAAATAAATATACATGTGTCTAACATATAACTTTCTCGTTTGTTTCAAGCCGATTAAGCTTGACTTCTTGAGGTCCCGGGCTCGATCCTCGGGTCGGGCAACAAAAAAAATAGAAAATGTATATTTCTAATAAAAATAACATTTGCCCGGGATTGGATATATTATGTGAACGGTAGGCGATATGTTTGCCACCTATCACATTGTGGGACTTAGTGTCTTCGTCTAGTTGTACCTAAACCTAGATGTACCTAAAGGCTACCCCTTCGGCGATATGGGCGTGAAGATGCTTAGTTTTAATTAAATCATTGTAATTGTTTTTTTTTTATTTAAAAAATGTAAGCACTTAATTTTTGACTATAACTTTAAACTACCTTCTACGTGGAACGAACAATAACTTCAATATTAATGTGGGACCTACGAAGATTTTTTCTGGAATGTGGGACAAAATTTCGAGACGAAGGAAAAACAATTCTTTTTTTTCTTCGTAATTTCGGAACCGATGTAAAAAAAATATTTTTATAAGAGCGCACTTCAAATGTCTCCCCACCGCCGAGGAAAATATTCATTTTTTTGTGTAGGTAGGTACGTAGATGACTTATTGAAGACGAAATAGGTTGTTTCAAAAGTTAATAATTTCGAAGTTATACCTACTGTGTCAAAATAATTTTATTTCAATTCAGTTTTAGAAGAAGGTACAGTAAAGGTCTTGTAGATACATTATAAAAGAACGACTACTCCTGGCCTAGTGGCGTGCAAATATTATTTTTTTAAAAAAAGTACAACTAAATAATTGGAGCAATTAATATCATACAAGAGCGCAAATATTTTTACAATTCTGTATTTTGGAATGGCTATCAAGTTTCTTTCAAATGTCAGGGCCAGTAATACTATAGGTACTAAGAGGTAGAGGAAAAGGTGGTAATGTGGCCCCCCACTTAGTCCTTTAAGTTTTATTTAAAAAATATAGGAGTGAAAAACCCCAAAGATACATTATAGGACTTCTTATTTATTTGTCTATACATGTCTGACTATGGAATAAATGAAACGCGCACAGGATTGTAAAAACATTATTTATTCTTAAGTTAATCAAATTTGGGATCTTGAGATCAAGTCATGGTTACGTGACCCCCTGGGGGGTCACATTAAATGTATTGCACAATTAAAAATTAACGGCAAAAATCGCAAATATAATAGTCACCTTCAGAACCTCCGCAGGCTACCTGAGCCCATAAATCGCAACATTATTGCAATGAAGGTCTGTCATTGCAATAAGTCGTGTCGCAGAACATACACGACACATTCGAGTTTTCAGGAAGCACGTTTGTAAACGACTCGACATAATCGGTGTTCAGAGCGTCTTCGTCACTTTCAGAGCCACTGCTGGATGTAGCTTCTCTCTGGCGTCGAACGAAATTTCTACCGGATTCTTCTCCATCGTGATTACGTCTGACATCGTGTCCACGTCCACATCCACGTTAATGATTCTGTGCTAAGCGCAAAGATTAGGTTGTTGTAGCCTTTCTTCCACGATTAGAAGTCCTAGTCTTAGTCATAGAAATTGGCTGAATGTCTTTTACTAACCGTTTCAGTGTAGATCAAGGCACAGAATACATTTTTACAGCCTTTTTATATTCCATGGCCTTCTGCCTTACTGCATTAATTGCTGATTTCATTTGTTCAGGTTCCCATTTTTGTTGTTGTTTCCTCGAAGGTGGAGAGATCACACTTTGTCTAGGCATCTGAAAGCAAAAAATAAAAATATGAAAATTATGAATCACTCTTACATGTAATGTGGCCACCGGGACCATAACACTACCAATGTGAGGGGGCCAAATTACAACTATTGAGAATATTTAAAAAAACATACCAAAAATAAATATTACAAGTCTAATTTTGTATTTACCTTTTAATTCCCGTAGAAGAACAGTCTAAAGTATCCAGTATCTGAACACAATAACCAAAACACTCTATTTAAAAACAATAACCGTATTAAAATCACAGTAGTTTAAAGTTTTACCGGTAACGAGTTTCAACTGGTTCGAATGACAATCAAACGTGACAGGCTATGGTGGATTTGTAATATATAATAAAGAAAAGGTGGTAACACAGTACCCCTGCACATATATTGGCCCCTTTCAAAATGTTAATGTTTGCCAAACGCCATCCAGTATATTTTATGCGCTACGGGGTGCTCGCGGCATGTACATGCAAACATTAACATTTTGAAAGGGGCAATATATGTGCAGGGGTACTGTGTTACCACCTTTTCTTTTACATGTTCTTAATGTTATTACTATCATAAAACAAACTTTAAGGAAATTATTAATTTAAAATATATATTAAACGCTATTATATCGTGTAGGTAAATTTAATTAATATTGTTACGGCATTCGTAAACAATGTTAATACAAATTCACACATAAAAATAATAATAATTATAATGTTTAAACTTAAGAAGTAATATTAATGAATGGTGACAATTATAATATTTTAACTATTAATTGTCATGTAAATAAAAAGCTTTGGTTTTAACATTTTATTTGTTTTTGTTTTAATTTTTTTTATATTATCAATATTTCGTAATGAAGCAGGCATATGATTATAAATATAAAAAAAAAACATCAGCAATATTACAATAAGAAAATAACCCAAATCAAGTAAAAGTTTTTATTTAATTTAATTTGCATATTTCAGATAGGAGTATTTTGTAATGGCTCATTTCAACAACCTATCTACAGTTAGCTGTTAGAGATAAGCTTTAATAATTGAATTTTGTAGCAAACTAGAGGCCCGCCACGGTTTTGCACGGGTATAAAATATACATATAAACCTTCCTCTTCAATCACTTTATCTATTAAAAAAAACTGCATCAAAATCCGTTGCGTAATTTTAAAGATTTAAGCATACAAAGAGATACAGGAACAGAGGAAGAAAGTATAAAACTTTGTTTTATACTATGTAGTGAAGTGCTTTCAAGTATTATCATTTTGTTGCTAAGATGTCTAAGAGTTGGAAAAACTTTAGTCTGTTTGTTTCCGTAAAACAAGATAAAATAAAAATATATAAAATCAAGATACTAACTTACATACTTATTTTCAGGTAAAATTAAAATAAGAAAATGTATATTTTCAATTTTCTAATAAAATTAACGTTGCCCGGGATTGGATATGTGCCCTGTTGGCGATAGGTTTGCCACCTATCACATTGTGGGACGTGTCTTCGGCTAATCTTGGGTGCCAAGGTTGTGCCTCTGCCTGCTCCTGGGATATGGGAGTGAGGATACTTTTTTTTATCTTCATGTCAAGTCTCAAACGCGGTTGGCAGAGAATATCTAGTACCAATTATCACGATCCTAGCTAGCTGCCTAGCTTTCTTCACATCCTCATGCTTTTTACACAAACACGCCGGTTTTGGAGAAACTGGACACCACCCTCGAATTAAAACCTATCATTTCGATGGTGGAATGTCAACTTTCCACATTCGTATTGTATGTCTATTTTCTTCAATCTTTAATCTTATTCTTCGACACGATCGGGTTAACGGAACGTGCTTTTCTCATCTTTACACCGATATTTTTTTTTAATTCCAATCTTTCTTCGATCTCACTGTGACGTATGCGGTTAGAGAGCGTTACGCATAGATTTTGCGTAGCGCTCCCATTTCAACCTACTGTCATGCTTTTTCAACACACCCAACTCTTGCTTCCATAAAGTAACATCAGGATAGGCAAAGATTTATGCAAAGCTGGTCTAGCGTCGTAACTCAAAACCTCGCTTTCAATTAGCTTCCTCAGTACCTTTCACACTATTCCCTGCAGACACTCCTATCTACATACCTAAACGGTGTGCCTTCTATACCTACTAAAATTACTACTAAAATACACAAATCACAAAATTTCATTATATTATAAAATTAAGATCCTTTGAACAGTTATTAAAAAAAAAACTATAGTTGCCTGGTTACTGTTCCATAGTAACACTATCTCTTATCTTAGATAGGTTATCAAAAAGTGTTGCTAAGTATAAAACTCGACAACAGCTCGACTTATTCAAATATTTTTATTTAAAATGCAAAAGAATTCTATAAGAGAGCAAAAATTGTAACATTGTTAATCGGCTCTGTGCTTTATCAGGTAACGACTGAACTTCATAACGTCTCGGGTTTGACCCCCGCTTCGGACAACCACTTCACCGGCCTTTGTTTTCGTACACACGACTTTTAGTTACATCTTTTAGTTACATCTGACTCCAGTAAATTTGGCTTGGCTATTTGTAAATAATAACAATGAGTTTAACAGTCTTTGAAAAAAAACATTTAGTAACAATCTATAACAATAAATATTGCAACAATCTGTCAGGTGTGAACCGGAAAACAAAATAGTAAATGACATTATTTTGGCAGCACCTATTTCTATATGGCTTACCTATTTATAGCAGTGATTACCAACCTACTAAGTTATTGACTTGACTATTATCAATAAATAGTGTAGAATTTCAGTCACATAACGGTTATAATATTAATATTTTTTTTTACAATATTGGAAGGCAAACAAGCAGACGGATTTCCTGATGGTAAGAAATTCAGGCCGCCTAGAGACACCAAAGGTGGTAATGGTGCATTACCAACCTAAGGCCGGGATGTTAGGCTTCGAGCAAAAGTAAGTTTACCGGCTACCTGACCTTGAGGATAACTGGAACACGTCATGACGTTATCGCGGCAGGAATAGGTAAGGCGGTGGTACCAATCCGGGTGAGTCGCTGCGAATCTCTACCAGCTAGACCTAAACCAATTTTAAGTTGTCGCTGTCTTCTTTCATCTTTCAAAGAGACAAAAAACTTTAAGTGCTAGAGTATCTAAGTGTAAGATTTGTCAGTATTAAACATTTCTACTGCTGTATAATCTTTTACTCGGTAAGAGTTGATTAAAAGGTTTTTTTTAAGTTTTGTTTTAGCCTCATTCGAAAAAGATAGCATGCATGCTGTAACATATTTACTTGTAATATGTACATCTTACTAACCTTGTAAATATCTGTGTATTATTATTTTCTGTTTAACTATTCATATTTACTTGTAATGCGTACATCTTTCTAACATTGTAAATATCTTTATAATTTGACTTCTGGTAACCTTATGTTCCTTATGATTGTTATTGTTTCTGTTTTTACTGTGTTTTTCACAGTTTTTCTCTTCAATAATCCTTTTAAATCACTAAAATACACTAAAATTTACAATATTTGACATCTTCAATGACACTAACGAAAGTTTCGTATTCATATTTACTTGTACGCATTACAAGTAAATATGAATAGTAAAACAGAAAATAATAAAACACAGATATTTACAAGGTTAGTAAGATGTACATATTATTACAAGTAAATATGTTACAATGCAAACGCGTCACAAACGTACGCACGTTTGAACTGTTTGCAGCAAAAGAAAGTTATTAATTTCGTTACTTATGTACTACTCCAAAGTCATTAATAAGATTGCTTTGCGGTAAAACTTCGTTAACACATTCGCTGCAAGGAGGCGGTGAATTATAGAATATTGAAATCATATAAGGATCTATTGGCTCCTTGCAAAGTCTCATTTCGGGGTAAACTCCTAGTTTATTATAGATAGCAAACAAGGAGGTTCTCCTGATAGCAAGACCCTTGTGCAAGTTAGTGACCTAAGATCTCGACCGTAAGATAGCAACGTTGATATGATACTAGCTGCTTTGGCGAACTTCGTTTGTAAATGTTGACATTTGTATGGCAAAAAACGTTGATTTTCCTAGTTTTCCTACAGTCGAACGGGATAGAAAGTATCATATGTCTGTCTCCTGGTTCTATGCTACCTTCCTATCAATTTTTAGCCAAATTGGTTTCGCCGTTCTTGACTTATAAATAGTGTAACGACTTTCTAATTAATAGATTTATTTTTGAATACATATAAAAACTATTATTCTAGAGAAATGATTCTTGAATTGGTCTCGTGCAAATTGGTTGTTTCTAAATTCCACAAAGCAAAGGATTAAGTGCAATCATGAGGCAGATTATGCATGCGACAACTGCTTGAAATGATATGACAGTCGTGCGGAGTATGACAAGTGACGTTGCTCAGCACTGTGTCTGATGCAAATGTATGTAAATGTGCGGGTGTAGCAAATGTGCCTCGAGACAACTGCCTTCCAATCTACGTGCCTCGGTACTGCACTCGCGATATTAGTCTAGTGCGTGATTCTTATGCTAATGCGGTCTCTGTTTGAGATTGCTGGCTTAATCTGCGCTGGCGTTCTATTTGAAAGGGTTTTTGTTAAATCTGAATAATACGAAAATTAAAAATGTTCAATGAACTCTGTTCAAAAGTTAGGATGTCACAGACAGAGAGAGACGCACACAGACACGTTAAATATATAAAATCCCTCTTTTTCCGTTGGGGGCTTAAACATTAACGTAGCATTTGTGATTTATGTAAATACAGGCAATTACGACTCAAGAATGATTATGTAGCTGACTAAGTAAAGGTTAGCGCACATTTTTCACGGAGTGGAGTGTATCGGCTCGAGATGTACCGTATTGCAATGCACACTCAGGCGGGCCTGGCCGCATTGTATTGACAGATTTTGTTACTCCGTACCAATGAGAAGATTAAAAAACAGGAGTGGCAACTCTACTTTAAAATCGTCAAATATGGAAAGTCGTGCTTCTGGTAGTTGTTGTATAAAACTTTAGCGTTTAAATGTCTTTCGCCCTCTATTAACATTATTAATATCGCTGCTGTGGCGCAAAAATACGCTTCGAAAAACCCACCGATATGCGACACGGTATAGTATGCGTTGCTCCATACAAAATGTATAAAAGCGATCTAATCGGATTATTGCATTGCGATGCGCCTAGATGCGGCCCGTGCAAGTGTGCGCTATTCTTAACGCTCCAAATTTTAAACATAATCGTGTATTTCAGAATAAGGAAGTTTGTCTGTTTGATTGCCATTCCAAAAAAATCATTCCATACTATAAAAAATTTTGTTCAGATTTCTAAACAACAAGTTATATCTTTCATATGAAAAGCCAATTCTTTGTTACAATAATTATAGGCATTACTGTTCCCACTTCAAAGTTTTCTGTCCGGCTCTTGCAAAAATTAAACAGTGATATATCTGACGGTGAGACTTTTTATTTTAAATTAAAAAATACCAAAAAAAATCCATTTTAAAGCAAGTTTTAAATGGGGAAATCATTCGCCAGTCCCCAATTTATAAAGGCTCCGGACTAATCTTTCTGCGTTACTACCTGTGTTTATTAGGGCTAGCACTAAACACGGTCACATAAAACTAATGCAACTAAACATGAGTAACCCAACGGGACGCAGCACATAGTACAAATAATAATAAACGATAGAATTACCTCAGGTTACAACGATTTAGAGTATAGAATTCATAATTCTAAGCAATTTTCATTACGTGCCATAAATATATATACTACAATATTTGCAACATTAGCCGAGTACTCTGGCCAAC
>NJDC01002223.1:23630-36556 GCA_002245475.1 Calephelis virginiensis | reverse complement strand
GACTGCCTTCCGGCTGGAAGGTAAAGGTTAGCGCACATTTTTCACGGAGTGTACGGTACATCTCGAGCCGTCGAGATGTACCATTTTTTAAATTACATAATGGGGAAATCATTCGCCAGTCCCCAATTTATAAAGGCTCCGGACTAATCTTTCTGCGTTATTACCTGTGTTTATTAGGGCTAGCACTAAACACGGTCACATAGAACTAATGCAACTAAACATGAGTAACCCAACGGGACGTAGCACATAGTACAAATAATAATAAACGATAGAATTACCTCAGGTTACAACGATTCAGAGTATAGAATTCATAATTCTAAGCAGTTTTCATTACGTGCCATAAATACATATACTACAATATTTGCAACATTAGCCGAGTACTCTGGCCAACGATCGGTGGTTGTCTTTGCTATGTTTTATGGAATTTATAGGCAAACGAGCAGGATTTCCTGATGGTGAGAAATACAGTGTATAGAAACACTGTCATGAGCCCTAACGTATTTAGTGAGAGGGATAGGTTAAGGTAATACGGTCAGGTCAAAACTTTACACCCTATCAATTAGAAAATATAGACCAGGGCTTCCCTAATTTATCAGTACTGTAACGCCCTTAGGACGTGTTATTTTTTTAACGAAGCCCCTTAAGCTTCTAGCACAAGCTCTATTTTTACGACCCCTCTTATTATAGCCAGCACTCCGTGGGCCAAATATAGTTATAATAAGCACAAGTCTAGTAAGTGGTTCGTGGACTCGGATAACTCACTCAACTTTGTCGCATTGATCGTCGCATTCCGAAAAACCACATCTGGGACCATTAACCACGCGGGCATCGTTGCAGGCAACAGCTAATTTATTATAAATAAGTAAAGATAAGCTCTAAGATCAACAACAGATAATTAATATCAGTCGTTAAACATCCACATGATTGATCGTAGCTCTTGAAACACTTGTAAATGGTATTCGTAATCTGTTTGCCTCCAGAATTCACGTCTTTGCTAAAATGTTTGAGGGCCTCAGGGATTATGTGAACTAATCTGGAGAGGAAATAGTTTTGTTACAAATCATTGGATCTTGCGATCTAAACTTATATAATGTGAGTTTGGTTACGTTGATGAACCATATTAGTAAAAGATCCGAATCTACATTGACATACACCGAGATAAAGGGTTACTATTGAATCTCGATTCCAAGTAAATTTCAAATTGGAATCGGATATGTCATTTTAGATGCTCTTAAACACAATATTAGCGGATTATTAACATTTAGTTACATAAAATTCAACGAAAGCTATAATTTGGTTTATGATTAAGTTATTAACCGATTATCGAAATTTGTAGTGTTGTGTTCAAGAGTACGTTATATGACATATCTGATTCCAATTTCTAATTTGCATGAAATCGAGATTCAAGGATCTACATGTAATAGATCGAAATACATTTCATAATAATCATAATAAAATTAAAAGTATCTTAACGCCCCTATTCCGGAAGGGGCAAGCAGAGGCACAATCAGGGCACCCACGACTAGCCGTCTAAGTCTCAGAATGTGATAGGTGGCAAGTATGTCGCCAACTGGTTACATAGCCATTCCTAGGCAACGCTATTACTACTAGAAAATTAAAAATACATATTTTCTAAGTTTTTTGTTGTCCGACCCAGGAATTGAACCCGGGACTTCAAGAAGTCAAGTCCGACGCCGGACCGCTGAATCTGGGTTGTCTAAAAATGTCTTTAAACAATGTTTTTTTATTATTTTTAAAGAAATGATTTATCATCCTATTATCAGCTCGGTGAAGATCGATTTAGGTTCGGAATTTAGACCATCTCATTTAGATCCAAATCCTGTGAGTTTCTTTGCAGGATCTTCTTAACAAGAGGCGCGTTTCGATTTAGTGGTAAAATTAAGAATTATATAGACGCGTCACAAGTATCCTTGAAAAATTTAAAATAAAAATGAAAAAAAAATGCGAAAAATGTGGGTTGAAATTTTTTACAAAATTATTTAAGCCCTCCGTTTTAATATTAATAAAAAGTAATTATGTATTGATCTGTATACATAAGATGCTTTAAATAAAACAAAGTTTAATATTTTTCACAATTTGAGTTATTAATTATAAAAATTTAAGCCTATCTACTGTAAACGACCACCGTTTACAAACCTAGCCAGTCAGGAGTAGAAACGGTAAAACAAACTTTCCAGCAGCCAGGCTTATAACCTATCATCCTTGTACTACCTTTGGAAGCTCTATGTGAAAAAAATGATTTCCTATATCTGTTTCTTAAGAATTTTATTTACGGTCTGCAAAATATCTTTTCTCAATGAAAGCTTGTCTTTTTTGTAAGAGAAATGACAGAGATTTTATAATCGCTATAAATCCAAGCTTTTTCTTTTCTCAAGACTGCTGACGAAAATCATCATCATTACAAGCACCAAAAGTGATACAGTGTTACAGTAAGAAGAAAGACAGGTCAGTCGAATTCCCTTATTCCCGCATCGAACCAAACCCTAATGACGTATGGTCCACCGCAGGTCTGTAGATACAGACCTTTATTTTCTTAATTCGCATACTGCTGTTCAATGGTGCATTTCATTTACGCATCATTTGTGGTCCTTCGAGATGGATTTCTTTATGCATCAAAAAGGTTTGTCAGTTGTATCTAGGTCGACGTGTGCTGTACAGCAGTATGACCTGATGTTTACCTCTGCCTTAACCTACTCCTGTCGCTAACGCCAGTGCTAGTTATTCTCCTGTTCCGTAATAGTAGGGTAGTTGATAAACTTGAACATGGGGTCTATGAAGCAGTTATAGCATATCAACTTAGTAGTAAGATTTCTAGATCCTGTAGGCGATAGTTATCTCTTATCGTCAAGAGACCTGCCATCTTGTCACATATTATTCTAAAATTAAAAATTTTCAATACCTCCCGATAAACAAATATGTAATGTAGCAAGGAAACATCTCGTTCATGTCAGTTTTCAAACAAAAAACGCATCGAAATCGGTCTATGCGTACAAAACTTATGATGCCACAGACAAACACACACACGTGAAACTAATAACACCCTCTTTCCAATCTAAAGTATCAGAGCTGGAAAAATACTGAATTAAAAACTAGTTATAAGGTGTCCTTGAAAATGCTTATTTTGCATTACTTATAAAATACCTTAATTCAGAGCGAGTTTCAACTTTCAGTTCACACGTCTTTCTTACAAGGCTCTTACTTCACAGATGCAGTGTACCCAACTGTGAATCTCTAAACGACAGTTCCTGGATGGACTTCGCTATACCAAAGAAGAAGGATGAGTTCTCCAAATGTGAAAGGTTTATATTACAAGAGAACAGCACGGAAGATACATGCACCGCTAATAGTTTTGGTACTAAAACGGAAAAATGCAGTGAATTTGTTTATTTCGGAGATTCAGCAGTTAGAGATGTAAGTCTTTGCATACTTATATATACATCTTCATGCCAAGCATATTGCTTGGTAGGCAGAGAATATCGAGGGCCAAGGGTCCCGATTCCTACTGCTTAGCTTAGGGATGTGACTCCATTCCACTTCATTTCACTGATCACACTGAGCGATAGTCTTGCGAAGTCTACGGGATAGATCCCACTATGATCTATTCTTGCTGCTTTAATGATTGCTGTGAAAATGGGTAATGTCATTTTCTTTTACGCCCTTGTTGGTCTGGGTCCCCTATGTAGAAAAGGCTATCTGCCTTTCTGTTTGGCAGTTTGTAAGAGACAAGCAAAGTTTAAATATTAATCTGTCATTATTACCAAAATCACTGGCGGTAGAGTGCCGCCTCGTTGGTCGAGTGGCTAGCATCTAACTACACTGACCAACCGCGAGGCTCTGGTTCGATTCCCGACGGGGGTGTGTGATGAACATTTAGGTGTCTGAATTTCCGGGTCTGGGTGTTTATTAAATTTATTCTGGTATCTATTTGAGTACTTCTATGTACTAGTATCGTTGACTAACACCCATAGCACAAGCATATAATTTGCTTTTTTTTGGGTTACATTCAATTTGTGTAACATGTCTTGAAAAATTTATTATTTATTATTATTATCATTAATCGACCTTATTTCTTATTTTCAAGGTTTATACATTTAAAATAAAAAAAAATATAAGTAAAAAAAAGTATCTTCACGCCCATATCCCCGAAGAGGTAGGCAGAGGAACAACCAGGGCACCCACGACTAGCCGAAAATACTCCCACAATGTGATAGGTGGCAAGCCTATCGCCTACCGGGCACATATCCTATCCCGAGCAACATTTTTTTTATTAAGAAATTGGAATAACCCAATTTTCGTTTTGTTGCCCAACCCGGGATTCGAACCCGGGACCTCATGCAGTCAAGTCCAACAACAGAACCGCTAGACTACAGAGGCGATAATTAAAAATATTACTATCAAAATCATTAGTTCTGTGTTGCAAGGTGCTGAAGTAGGAATCCATGGACTCAACTATTCCTTCCTCCACAATGACAGTGTCATGTTTCGGAGTCTAGGATAGCCAGCAGACATGCCTTACAACACGGCCACAAGACAGTTTTACTTCTATAACTTCTATAATCCCTAGAGTCCACGGTTGTCTCTTACCACCAGGAAAGCCGTGTGCTAGTTGTTTTATCCCATAGAAAGGGTTAGAGAAGATTTTTTTAAATTATGTGAGACGACAGAGAACAAGCACACAGCTTTCCTGATGGTAAGTAATTAATAAATACGACACATATTGGAGGTGCGTGGCTGGCATGTGGTCGAGGTGTTAGGTCTAATGTGCCTAGTTGCCGTAGCAGGTAGCCTAGTAGGTAGACAAAATCGCTACGCAAGATTTCACTCGTTTTCATAAATTAGACCGCCAGTAACTCGCGACCAAATACTGTATATTAAAAACAGTGAATTCACTTATCTTAAGTTGAAAACCCCTGACGACGCTGTAAAAGTGTATTGTGGAAAGTGCGAGTGTTATTTAAAAAGTATGTTATCTAACAGAGAACAACATTTTGTAATACAGGCTAAAGGCGAAAAGTGCAAGTATAAGCCATGAACCTTGTAGTTTCTGACAGATTGAGATTAACTTTATCTCCAAAGCGTTAGGCAGAGGCACAACCAGGGCACACACAACTAACCGAGAACATTAAGTCCCTCAACGTGACTAAGGCAATCCTATCGCCAATCGGACACAATTACAATGCCGGCCAACGATAAATTTATTAGAAAACTAGCTGTCCCGGCAAACTTCGTTCCACCCGTTTTGTTTGTATGGGAGAACTTAAGGATGTAAACTAATGTTTACAACCGGTATTTATAACCGTATTGAACATTCTTTATTAAAAATATTGACACACACACACACACACACACACACACACACACACACACACACACACACACAATCACAAACACAAGTATTTACGGACTATAAACGATTAGTGATCGAAAGGGCTATAAAGATTAATTGTCACTTACCAATATTAAAGGAGATGATGGTACACGTCCTACCCAAAAGTTAGACCTTTTGCGTAAGCAGATCACTACATCTGGACTAGTCCCAGATTGGAATACGATAGCGGCGAGCATTAATGTTATATAATATGTGTAAATGTATATCAATGTGGATACATGACTGAGCGTAGCGTAACTGCAAAAATCGACTTCAAATATTTCATTAGGTATACCTCGGAACTGTGACTTATCTTTCTAAAAAGAACTATCAAAATCAGTTCGAAATTGACCGATGAATTGAGTAACAAACACTTAAAAAAATTAAAACGGCTTAGTAGGAGTTTGCCCCGCCGAGTTTCGCCCGATTCGGGTGAAACGACCACATCCATTGTTCTTAATATTTTTGAGTGGCGTTTGTCCCGCTACTGTTTTTAAGCAATACCTATTTTTAGAGTCAGAATGCAAATTTTTAGTTTGGGTGATATAATTTAAACAAAACCAAGATACTGTAGGAAACAAACATACAACATATAAAATACAAAAATATTTATTAAAAAATATTAAAACTGTCAACGGAAAATAGAATATTAAACATGATAAATAAAAATAATCAGTGTCGTATATCGATTTAAACCATAACTAATCCCAATAATTATTATAATTCTTAACTACAATAATCAGTCTTTTACAACTTAAAACAGTTTTCATTTCAATTTAAAACATAACTACCCGCAATAAATATTCGAAAGCATGTAAAACGATGTATGGCTTTATCCCACTTATGTACCTTCAGAAGTGATTAATGTTGCTTGTTTGTACGCAATGACGAAGTATCCTAATTATGGTAGTGTGACAAAGTTCAACGTTTATCTTGTAGATACCTAGCTCGTATTATTTTTTTTCAATGGATGGTCGTGTTATAAGCAACAGAATCGAACTACAAACATGATTAAATCTTGGCATGGAACTGTCAATAAACAGTCCAAATGAATCCGCGTAACGTGGCACTGTTTTTAAATTTGTTACAAGAAAAAGCAAGTTATTTACAATTATAAAATGTGCAAGTGCAAAAAGACTAGAAACCTATCATATTCATACAAAAACTTCTGAAAATCAATGCTGAAAATATACAAATTGACAAACATATTTCCACTACTAGTTTAGATTATGGAAATCAAACAATTTCGCTTAGACATTGTATAGAGCTTTTAGTATTTCAGGAGTTTTCGTAACTAAAGTTAAATGTATTAGACTGGTTATTGTCGTTAAGACGTATTAGGTAATTGTTGCGGGTAGTTATGTTTTAAATTGATATGAAAACTGTTTTAAATTGTAAAAGACTGATGATTGTAATTAAGAATCATAATAATTATTGGGATAAGTTATGCTTAAAATCGATTTATGAGATAGATTATCGTGATCATGTTTAATATTCTATTTTCCGTTGACAGTTATAATATTTTTTAATAAATATTTTTGTATTTTTCCTACAGTATCTTGCTTTTACATAAATTATATCACTTTACCTAAAATTTTGCATTCTGACTGTAAAAATATTGCATAAAAACAGTGGCGGGCCAAACGCCACTCAAAAATATTAAGAACAATGGACGTTTTCGTTTCACCCGAATCGGGCATAACTCGGCGGGTCAAACGCCTACTTAGCCATAAAAACCTACAGTCGAATTGAGTATCTCCTCATTTTTTCGATTAAAAATGGAGGATACGATCCCGGAATTTGATTGGTTATCAGTTTATTACGTCACCCGCGCGTTGTAGTAATTGTAATCTGTATTCGGAGTCAAATGGGTCAACCTTTGACCGGTTCAGTGACCAACCGAGGTAGCGTTCGATTTACCCAAATCTTTAACTAGGTGTACATCGTGCTCGTCTCATGGAAGGATAAGTTTTTGATTTAATTTCGCGATTGGTTTAAGCGATCTGGATACAGCTGCCTATCTAGGTATATGAAATGAAGTAAAGTATGTGTATTAAAAAGTTGTTACAAAGATATTTAAGCTTATCATCATACTCTATCTATATTTATATTAAGTATTCATCCAACACTGCATAATAACTTTGTATGGGAGAATAAACCCGCGACGGAAAAACAGGGGTGTTATTAGTTTGGCATGTGTGTAAGTATATTTTGTGTGTGTCTATGTGTGCGAATGAAATTTTGAGGCGGATATGAGGATGCCGAAAACTTATGTGATCGTGATGGTTCTAATTATATTTATGTTTTGTCGGGGTTATTGAATTTTGTTAAGTACTAGCTGACCCGGCGCACTTCGTATCCTTTGACACTAACAGCAACTAACGGTTTATATAAAAAAATTGAAGAGCGGTTTTTCCACTTTTCAAAATTGGCCCAACCGTTCTCTCCGCATAAAACAATTACATAATATACTTTATTTCGTGAATAATATAGTTAAAATATAACAAAATAACATAAAAATACTGTTGCAAAATATTTAAACTAAAGATTTTATAAAATAAGGTTTGTTGTGTATAATATTGATTATAATTATGTGTGTTTGTGTGTGTAATATATCTATGTGTGTTCATGTGTGTTGTGTATAAATATGTGTATATGTGTGCACGTGTCAATGTGTTTGTGAGTAAAAATATGATAAAAGCTCCAAAAACATATAGTTTGTAAAATGTATCAAAAATTACTGATTCTCAGTAGCCAAAAGATTTTCCACATCATCATAACCCAGGTTTTGTAACCAGCAGCTGAGTTTTAACTTACATTGCTTAGAGGACATGGGATAGATATGAAGAATTTTATTAATTTTGTTGTAAAGTAATGGACTCAAATAAAAAAAATGCCTACACGTCATCTTAAAAAATGATCTCTCAAGATTACAGACATAATCACAACGCCGCTTGCCCTTAAATAAGTTAGCCTGATATGGAACCATCGAGTGTTTGCGAATTATTGTATTAAGAATAAATATTTTCCTCACAGAAAGTATTTTGCATAGTTCATATAACTTTGTAGTGGGATAAATTATTGGTTTAAACGTATATATTTCAATATAGCCCTTTGAGCCTTTTCCCCCCAGGAGAACCCCATACAGTAATGCAGTAACTTAACAAAGAGTATGCCAGGGCATAATACACAGTTTTTAATGTTTCAAAGTCAGCAGTTCCCCTCAGTTTCCGAAAAACACAAATTAGTTTTCTAATCCGGCCTACCATCATATTCACATGATCGTTATATGACAGGTTATTATCTATTAAAACACCCAGATACTTAACTGACGTGGTTCGTTTAATAGCGATGCAGTAGCATTGTTGTCTTATAGAACTACCACACTGGTGAGCCAACAGGGCATAGGATGCATTAGGTTGAGAAGCTACACCTGGACTAAAAGTTATAAATTGAGTTTTATTTAAATTCAGACTTAAGAGGTTAACATTAAGCCAATTTATGGCATTCGCCAGTGCTAGCTCCACATTATCACGAGCTTCCTGCCAGGATCCGCCATGAACTACTAACGCAGTATCATCAGCATAAAAAACAATTTTACAGTTTTCAAAAGAAAGTAGACACAGCTCATTTATATATATTAGAAATAGGGTAGGACCTAGAACGCTTCCCTGTGGAACGCCGTAAGACCCACCTCTTCATCACTTAAGATATCATCAATGACAACATATTGCGAACGGCCCCGGAGACAGAAAATGGAAATATGGATAGGTCTTCCAAAATGATATTGAGGTTTATATCATTATATTTTTTCAAACTGCTAAACTACCAAACTGGTAAAATGTCCCTCCCTGTAACTTCTAAAATAAGATAACTATAAAACTCAAAAATGTACACGACGTACATTACAACGTGAACTTCTAACGAAAATTGGTATGAACGAGATCGAGAACGAGAGTAGAAAGTAGTTTTTTTTAATAGGCACTATAACACCAATATTTAAAAAAGTTATACTAAACTGTTAAGACGTGGCGCTGTGTAGTTTAGAATCACTCGATTTGCAGAAGTGATATAAGCTGCAACGACTGTATAGTGGATATGTAATACGTAAATAATGAACCTAAAGATCATTTATATTATGATGTTTGCTGCTACGGAACCCTTCATGGGTGGATCCGACTCGCACTTGACCGCTTTTATATAAAAAGATCAGGTGTTGGTCGTGTTTTTCTGAACAACTTTAAGTTAGCTAAACTTAATCTTTTTCTAAAGGCGAAGTTCCAAATTCTAATATTTGGGTAAGGAAATAAAGAAGATTTTGCAACAGAGATAACTAACGCAATAACAAATTATTTCAATTACTGGACTGTACTGGAACCAGGGCAGTAATTTAGGATCTTAACCCGGCCCTTGTTGAAAGCACTCCCAAGGTCTTAATAAAAGATCATTGGTGTATCCCGAGTCCTGACCATTATTGTCACTAGTGTCTTGTGTGTACTTTGCCTTAAACTGTTTCATTAATAAACATAGACTAAACTACTCCAAGGTCAAGCTGACATTATACTCTGTATTATAAACCACATTATTTATCATTTATTTATTTAAACAAGAGACATTACAGTATAAACTTATATACACTATTACGCCACAGGCTTAGTTACGTTATAAATGTATTTTTTTAATTAAATAACAATAAATAAATTTATACAAATTAATTTTCAATATCAAAATGAATTAATCATTAAAAATTGGAATGGCTGCAATGTCGGAAATTAATATTTAATATAAAAATATCGAAACTCAAAATTAAGAAATAAAACAAACATGATTAAAAAAGTCAAAAATTTTATTACATGGCGCTGTCACACATTGAACTAAGTCTAGATCTGGTGTCCGACTGAGCAACGGCCAACATTACCAAAAATGAAAAAAATAGTTTCCTAGCAACCACTGTTATTTAAGAAAAAGTAATGAAAATGTTTTTGCAACAAAACTCTGAAGGTGTATCTCTATCTTTAGAGAGGTTATTAATATTGGCAGCATTTACAATGTGGGTAGCTCTAGAGGCTGGAATATTAAGCTGACTGGCCTGACGGGTATTAACCACTGAAGAGCGAAAGACTTATACCTACATAAAACTCCTATTACACTATGCTATATGCAGACTTTGTTTCCAAGGACTGACAAAGACTTGGTTTTAGCAAGTCTTTGTCAGTCCTTGGAAAGGACAAAGGAGGAAACAAAATTAAGCATTTTCTCTACATAAAAAGTAGCAATACTGAATTTCTCATTAAAATGTCCAAATATTTGATATTTATGAAGCTAGAAATATCATAGATCAAATTTCGAAGCTACTGGTAACTTGGATGAAGTCATCAAAGATCTTTGATGATAGGTACATTGGACAAAGATCTTTGATAAGTGGAATGCCACCTTAAGACAAGCTACCTTGCTTATTTTAATTATGTTCGTTGTTGTCTCGTCCTCGATGATTAAGAAAACTAACGTAGTCCCGGTCTTGTACCATCTGGCGTTACACAAAAAGCTCATCATCTTCGGACGAGACAACAACTTCACCTAATTACAGTCGAACTTCACGTACAGGTAAGTTCGTTTGACTATTAATTACACTATGCGATATTCAATCGAGTCTAATTAGACTATCTTAAATATCGCATAATGTAGTAGCCCTTTAAGGATTAAACACAACTGGTATCGCATAAGTTAATTACAATAAACTATTGAAAATTCAAAACTACAAGATTTAAAATTGACCAGCGTTAGTAGAGACAGGCGAGAAAATGATGCACTTGATGAGATGTGGTGGTACTCAGTGATAGAGCGCGCAGTAGTTCACTCGGGTTGGTATTTGGTATCCAATGTGGTTCCATGATGTAGTTTATGATAGACGGTAGATTTTCCATAGGTGTGTGTACAGCAAATTGTCTAGGTAAGGATCCACCACCGAACGTATTCCAGCCAATATAATGACAATATCATGTTACAGTATAGTAGCTAGACTTGCACTATATGCCAAGCATCCCAGTAACAGGACAGAGGCGCACCCATTAATCTACGGTGTCTATAGACTATTGTTGTATCTCATCATCAGAAAAGCTGCGCTTATTCCTGACCTTAGCACATCAAATAAAATTCTTGCATACGTGTCGTAATATCCCAGCCATAATATAACGTCTATGGTGTCATCCCATCAGGCTGCTAGTTCACTTATAAGTTAAGAAGTGATCTCTGTCCACTGATCTGTATAAGAGGTCTCATCATGGTTAAATCGCCTCTGTGGTGTAGTGCTTGTTTGTTATACTATGTAGTCACGGGTTTTATTTCTTGGTCGGACTACTTAAAACGGGTTTTTATTTTTTTAAAAAGAACAGCGTTGCCCGGGATTAGATAAATGCTCCTTGCCAACTATCACATTGTTGGACTAAGTGGTAACTCTTCGGCCTTTTTAACAATCTTAAAAAATTGGAGGAAGTTATATGTTCTACTCCCATATTTTTTTTATATATGTTAATCGATTTCTCTATAATACCTGAACCGATTAAAATTTTTTCTTTATTAAAAAGAACGATCATTTGAGATTGGCCTATTTCCACCAAGTCTAGATCTGATGAATAAATCCTAGGAAAAACGAGAAAATACTTAATTTTTGTGTACCTAGCTGACTTAACGAAATTGAAGTCAGTTTTTTTGCAGTTTTCTTGATTAAGTGATTACTTACTTATAATGACGTTGCCGACTGACATATTATTTTTTTACAGTTCAATCTAGGATGCAAAAACTGGGAGAGGTCTTTTATCGGGACCATACGAAATTCAGGATTATTTATCTCTTTACCTTTAACCGGGATAGTATCAGATAGATTTGGCAGAAAATTTGCACTCTCAATAACATCACTTTTATATGGGATATTTGGCCTT
The DNA here is from genome assembly GCA_002245475.1 of Calephelis virginiensis. Classification (NCBI taxonomy): domain Eukaryota; kingdom Metazoa; phylum Arthropoda; class Insecta; order Lepidoptera; family Riodinidae; genus Calephelis; species Calephelis virginiensis. The sequence goes on along the minus strand of NJDC01002223.1, from coordinate 24,229 downwards.
TTAAGATCATTTTCAACAAGTTATATTATGCTAGTTATTTTTGAATTTTTGGAAACTTCATTGGGTGCAGGAGCTTACACTACAGCTTTTGTTATTGGTAAGTTATTTGTTAATTTTTATTGCAAATACTGTTCACATTAATGTCATAAAAGGGTGTTAAGAAAATGAGTTAGAAATATACATACATATGTATGCCGGAGATATATCATACATGCGGACCAAACAGGAACCACTAGGTGGCCGTGAGCTCACAACTTGAGGTTAATTAGTAAATAATTGAGAAATATCAAAACAAAGCCTGATCCTGAAGCCTGATGAACAAATATCAAAACACCTGATCTAGTCGTACAACCACATCGTAAACCTCATTATAATTATAAACAATAGAGTATCTACGTAATTACTCACTATATATACGTAGTGTGCATATACAGGGTTACTTCTAAAGAATCGGCCAACTTTGATGTAAGAAAGTAGTAGTCAAGGTAGTATGGATAGATTTGGACGATTGGCCTAACATCCCGGCCACAAGACATCAAAGCACCTATAGCATCTATGGTGTATATAGGCCACCATCTCTTACCATCAGCAGACCCGTG
>NJDC01002223.1:0-12417 GCA_002245475.1 Calephelis virginiensis | reverse complement strand
ACAGCATTGAATAGAACTGCAACACGATTCTATTCAAAATTGTATCCTACTTTAGCCCTTTAGGGGTTGAGTTTTGAATAAAAAGAAGCAATATGTGCACTTGCATCTCTAATTATGTGCACATTAAATTTCATCCCAATCAATCCAGCAGTTTAGTCGTGAAAGCGTGACAGAAAAAATGAGTGTTTGACGTCTATAATAAATTTATTAAACACATAAAATTTTCAACGTTATTACTTATATACTTTACAAGTTATTGATCCCTAAAAACACCCGATTCCGTGACTGACTAACCGATTACTACCAAAACTTATATAGTACTTCCAGAAGTTCTAAAACGCTGAAATTTGGCATCTAACAATGAAGAAGTTCTGAAACTTGGAACTTTCACACCTCCAAGCCATCATCAATAAGGGGACGATAGTTTTATAATACTCGGAGTTTTTTAAAATCCTTTTAATTTCGATTTGTTTAATACCAAATGCATAAAAATTTCGGGATATGTTTTTAGTATGGAGTATTTCCTGATCTAATGAAACTTAGTAAAGTTATAGCTATATTTAAATCTGGAAGTTCTTCTGAACCCTCCAACTACCCACCTATCTCCGTTCTTCCTACCCTGAGTAAAATATTTCAAAAAGTTATATTGAATCAAATGTTACTACATTTTAACAAATTAGGATTATTTCATAATAAACAGTTTGGTTTTACAAAAGTTAATCAACAGTCGATGCTGGTGTGGAATTATTAAAGAAAATTTATGAGTGTTGGGAGGATTCTCAGGATGCAATCGGGGTGTTTTGTGATTTGCCCAAAGCATTCGATTGCGTAAGCCACGATACGTTGATCAGGAAACTACGCCTTTATGGAATTAGAAATAAGGCACTCGATCTTCTGATTTCATATTTGAATGGAAGAATTCAGAAGGTTGATATTAATAGTAAAAATTCTACTGGTGCTGTTGTTACGATGGTTGTCCCTTGCACTTAAATTAAGCTCAGCAGCGTATGCTGTTAAGAAAATGAGACAATTAACTGATGTTGAAACCGCTAGGATGGTTTATTTTAGTTATTTTCACAGCATCATGTCGTATGGAATTCTTCTCTGGGGGAGTTCTGCCGAAGTCAATACTATATTTATTTTACAAAAGAGAGCCATAAGGGCAATTTATAACCTAGGCCCAAGAGTTTCTCTGAGAGAAAAATACAAAGAAATCAAAATTCTAACTTTAGCATTCGAGTATATCTTTGAAAATTTAATGTATATTCACAGAAATTCAAGTTCATTTAAAAGAAATTGTGATATACACTGTGTCAATACAAGGAATAAAAATAATCTTGCTGTGCATGTGTCTCGTCTCCACAGAGTAAGCCATTCTTTCATAGGCCTATGTATACAGTTCTACAATAAACTTCCCAATTGTATGAAAGAACTTCCAATTAATAAATTTAAGAAATGTGTTAAATGTAAATTAAATCAAAAGGGTTGTTATAAAATTGCTGAATATTTAGCAGATAAGACTGCTTGGGATTAATTGCTCCTCATGCCAATCTCTTATAATATATAATGTATCATTACATAAATTATTGTAAATATATTGTAAACTAAGAAAAAAAAGACAAGCCCGCTGAGTTTCTTGCCGGATCTTCTCAGTGTGCGGCCGCGTTCCGATCCGGTGGTAGATTTATTATTATATAGACCCGTCACAAGTGCCTCTTGTAGGTTTATGTGAAATAAAAATGATTTATTGTTATTATTATTAGTATATCTATTTAACATGTATCGCTACAATTGGATAGCTATATTACTATAGATGTTACTGGGATCTAAAAACATCGATTTTGTCAGTGACTTTCACTGAAAATGGTAAAAATTCATGTGCACTTCCTGAAGTCCTAAGAAGCTGAAATTTGGTTTGTAAGCTAATAGTAGTAAACAAACGATGACAAAGTTCAAAAACTTGAAACTTTCATATCCACAAGGCATAGATTAAGGGGTGAGTGTTGCTATGATGTTATAGGGTGTTTCTTGAAGCCTTAGTTTCAATTGAGTTTAAATTTTGTATATAAATAAATACAAAGACAAAGGCACGGGGATTGCTCATATTACATGAATTAGATTTGGGATTTGAACCCAACGCTTTTCGTTGATAGACTTTAATCATAACTATCACACTACACTGCAGTTTACTCGTTTTACAAAAATAACTGTTAATTTAAAAGAGCTATATTAATGGTGGTTCTGCTATGCACAAACTAAAGTTATTTTAAAGAAAGTTATTATATAATATAGGTATTAAAAGTTATTTTAAAAAGAGGTGGAACATTTTAGAGGACTACTCCAAAATGTTCCATCTCTATTGTGTCAAATCGTAACGTTGTAAATCAACTTTTTTTAGTAATAGATCTGTAAAAATGTCGTGGACAGACTAATCTGACAGCATTAAAAGTGTTTTGTCGTTTTCTAGTACTTTCGTTAAAAGAACATAGCCACTAACATTGCACACCCACTAAACCAATTTTAAGTTGTCACTCTTCTTATGACAGAAAGAGATAAAACACGGTTAGTGCTGTCAGATTAGTTTGTACATAATATTTATACAGACTTCATAACTAAGACACCTTGATTAAAAACGCAAAAAGTTGACATACCTCAACTAATCCGATGTATGGCTAAAACATTTCATTCCCTTTGGATATTGTCAAAAAATTGTAAGATACGGTTGTAGCATATGAAATTTTCAATGTATTAAATTAACTTGTCTCGGGATTCACGTATTTAAACAGCAAATTTGGTATAATATGTAGATAAGTATTAATTTTGATTTATTAAGATTTCCTCGGTAGGAAAGTTGGCCTAAACTCTTCAAAGGAGCCGAAAACCAACACGGGATAGATTCAAAAAACTTCATTAATACCCGGTTCCTATAATAAACCGAAATATCCAAAACTAAAAAAGCGTTACTAATATTTTCGAAAAAGGTTAGCGTTAGCTATCGAAAACAAGAAACCTTAGTTAGATATCTTGCTATTCGTACAAAAACTCCTATTCGTAAACCAAACGACTCGTTTCTCGAAAAGTCATAACCATTATTACTATGAATAGGTTTATTCAGGACTCGCGAATACAACGTGGTCCATTCATTGCAACCTTTTGGTTTCTGGATTCGTTATCTACCTAAATTATAAAATTTAATTACGTTTCAACAATCTTGGTCTTACCGTTTCTAAATGTTTAAAGTCCTTTTCACATTCACAACTTACTTTAAAAACCTTACCGTGCGAGACGCCTTTCAAAATAATTAAGGCAAAGTTTCACAAGATAATGTTGGAGGCAGAATTACCGCTCCGAAACCTCTAACGAAAATAATGTCTTTAAAGTTGTTTTATTTTGTTTTAAGTATATACTTCTATTGCTTTAAATATTTCTGAAATAAGTATTTGGTTACAACGAAATACTTAACGTTAAAATAATACAGTCTTATTTATCTTTAGTTATAAAGCCCTGATGATGCTGTGAAAAGGAAAATCGGTTGGCTATAGTATAACATAAAGTGTTAAATAAAGTGTACATTGTAAAAGTACAAGTGTTTACCCTAAAATAGTGTGTATACAATGCAATTCTACCAAGTGCTGACGATACAAAATGTAGATTCTAGGTTAAATATATTTATTCACGCGAATATTTAACTTTTTTTCCAGAAAATAAGACGGGTTGCACTCCGGGAGTGTCGGCAGAAGTGAAAATTTGAATATTAACGTTGTGCATTTTTTAATACTTTGGAATGGTTAGGGAATAATTTTGCACGAATTGCTTTAATTATCAGTATGACAGTACTATCATTTATGCACAAATATTGTTTTCATAACAATAATCAGCGTATGGTTTGACAAAAACTCGCTAAAGTAAGACCACGTGACGGCTAAGAGCGTCGTCATATTATCTGTTTAACGAACATTGCTCGTCTGTACAAAAAGCTTATTTTCAAGATGGAACAAATAGATCAATGTCTGTAGATATTATACGTATCTGCTATCAAGTCTTGTGAAGATGTAATGGTAGGTATATTGCCGCGTATTATCCATTGCGAATCCTATACTCTTTGGAAATATCTAAGCAATACAAAAACAGCAACGATCTGACGATCTGCCGCGAGTTTAGAAGTCTTTACTCATTCCAAAAAAGTGCGCAACGCCGCTTAAGAAGCTTTCACTTCAAAAATACGTTTTCCTTATTAGGTAACCCAAAAAGTAGAAATAAAATTTCTGCAATTCATAATTCGAAATGGAGTGATTAAAAAAATCTATACGTATAAAAATCAATCCTTATTTTGAGTGGTCTTTGCATCACGCTTGAATGGATGGACTAATTATGTTAATTCATTTTTCGTTGTATCCGTTATTGTCAGGATCACATGAAGAGAAAAATCTGGAAAATTGTAGTGAAAGTGGAAAAAAATAAACTTTTGTTTTTCAAGCGATACGAAGTTCACTGGATCCGGTAGTAAAATATAAATAATAAAAAGATTAACTTCAACACTTTTAATTTATGTAACGTTTTGTATACACATAGGTACATACATATATATCATCATACATCAATCCCTTACGGACTAGGCAGAGAGTATCGAGTGCCAGACCTCACGATCCTGAGAAACCTGTCTGGCTTCCTTCACATTCATTACCCTTTTCATACAAACACGCCGGTTTAGGAGACTCTTGACATCACCCTCGGATAATATTCGAGTGATCTGGTCGTGGAATGTCAAACTTGGTCTCCCCGGGTTCCTACATTCATCCACATTCATATTGTATATCTGCTTTGTCAATCTTTAATCTGTCATTCTTGCCACATGACCGAACCAGCGGAGCATGCCCTTTCGCATTTTAACACCAACACTTTTTTTCAATCCAACTCTTTCTCGGACCTCACTGTTACGAATGCTCGGTCAACGAACATTGTACCACAGTTTTTCCGTAGCGCTCTAACTTCGACCGCATTTATCCTACTTTCATGCTCTTTCTGACATACCCAACTCTCGCTTCCATACAATAACGTTGGGATAAGTACAGAATTAATAAAAAATAAACTTAATTACTCAGGCGAAGTCAGGTAATTACTAGTACCTAACATAAATAATGTGTACTGAGGTAAATAGCACTACCAGTGCCTTAGGCATAGTTATTTATACGGCACGCACTAGATATAATCTTATAATTTAAACCTATACGAAAAATGCCAAAGGGGAAGTCAAAACAATGTACACTAATTGAATTTATTCTGGTATATATTTTAATATTTCTATGTATTAGTAGGAGAGCCCGCGATGCTAAACGTGTAGTAACTCCAACGTCACGAGGACCCATTGGACTTTTTCGATTTAATAGTGGAGACTAAAAAAAGGTCATGTGAGGTCTTTCTTTTTAGCGGTACGTTGAGCGACTAGAAGCTAAAATAACAATTACAGCTACTTGGGGGCTATTGGCCAGAAGCGTGCACGTCGCGATCCCTGCCAGTCCATTGGACTACAATTCTGGCCCGAAAAAGTACCGCAGAGCGGGTTAGGGCGTTCCCTGGAGGCGACGCGTACCGATCCGCCCTCGTCGGTACGAAAAGAGGCAGATGCGGCGATGGGGGCCGCCACCCATCACGCCAGGCCCGTACAGGCGAATCGAGGAGTGGAGAGTCTCAAATAAGCATGTGGAATGTGAGAGGGGGAATGGAAGCGAGGATGAATGAATTTATTGATGTAACGGATGAGAGATGCCTGGATTTACTTTATGTAACGGAGACTAAGCGAAAGGGTAGTGATACTTTTGATCTACCCGGTGGCAGTTTGGCTCTCTGGTCTGGTGTATCATAGAGCGATCACGCCAGCGCCGGGGTAGGTATCATTGTATCGTCTCGCTTAGCCTCAGGCCTGAAAGAGTATGGTTTGATTGGTCCGAGACTGCTCTGGGTCCGTATTAAACTAGGAGTCACGTGAGTTTTTATGGTAGCAACCTATGCTCCGGTCAACTCGTCGTCGACTCATGACCTGGAAAAGTTTTGGAATTCTGTAAGTGATGTTCTGGATATGGTTGAAGGAAATGAAAAAGTGATTATGTGTGGTGACTTGAATGGTTGGTTGGGGACACGACGGGACGGTTATGAGGCCGTTCTTGGACCCTATGGTGATAGGAGAGTGTATGGTGCTAGTAAAAATATTGTAGATTTACGTGTGGAAAGAAATCTTCTTGTGTCTAGCACAATGTTTCAGCATAAGGACATACATACATATACATGGAGAAGGAATTATCAAATGAGTAAGATAGATTTGATTTTGGTTGATAGCCGCCTCCGGAAGTGTTTAATGGACACGAGAGCCTTTAGAGGCCCAACTCTTAACACGGACCACTACTTGGTTACTAGCCGGTTTAGGGGTCTGTTTAAGAAGTGGAGGCACAGGCGAGTACGTGTTCTATTTCGAGGGCTTGAAAGGATTAAGAGTGAAAAGTTGCAAGACCCGAGTGTAGGAAGCATGTATGAGAGTCAAGTCCAAGACAGGCTGAATAGTGTGTGCCTACCGGACTTAGACGTGGATGACTGTTAGAATGTTTTGAAAGATAGCATGGTTGATGTTGCGACAGAGTTATGTAGGAGTGCAAAGATGCACAAGTCAATTAATGGTGACGCATGGTGGGATGAGGAGGTAAAACCCTCCGTTGAAAAAAAGAAGAAAGCTTGGCTAGACTATGTAGCATGTTTGCAGTCGAATGACAGTGTGAAAGATTTAGAGAAAGAAATGTACCGTTGTTGCAGGAATATCATCAAACACTTAGTGAAAGAGAAGCGCGAAAGAGAAAGTTTGAAACTAGAAGAGAGGTTGGCTAACAACTTCGAGATGAACACCAAACTCTTTTGGAGGGAGGTGAAGAAGTCTCGGAGTTGTTCGTCTGCCTCCGGAATGAATAGAATTAAGTCTAAGAGTGGTGATATTCTTACAAGCACGCATGACGTGTTACAACGGTGGAGTGAATTTTGTGGAGATATGTATGAATGTGCCCAAAATGCTGCCGCTGGGTCCGAGTTCTCAAATGACTCGGAAATAGTGGAGGCATCTGACGGCATTATAATGGAAGAAGTTGAATGGGCGATAAGAAGTATGAAATTTGGTAAGACTGCGGAAGTAGATATGGTTACAGCTGAGATGACCAAACTTGGTGGTCCTGCCGTCAGGGACTCTTTCTGGGTTCTTTGAAACAAATGTTGGAAGACCGGCAGAGTACCCGAAGACTGGCGACGTGCGGTCATAAAATTTTATAAAGGCAAGGGTTCACGCATAGACTGTACAAGTTATAGGGTCATTAGTTTGATCAGTTTAGCATCAAAAATGTATGGAAAAATTATTGAAAGGAGGATGCAAGTGATGTCCGATGGAACATTGTGGGAGGCTCAAGGCGGTTTCAGGTCTGAAAGAGGATGTACGGATTGGGTGTTTTCGCTCCGCAACATTGTACAAAAGCATCTGGCTGTGGGTCAGATCTCGAAAAAGCGTTTGATAGGATTGTACGTAAGGAACTTTGGGACATTTTGCCATATTATGGGATAGTCTGGTCCCTGCTGCGTGCAGTCAATGTATTTAGACTGTAAAGCATTTGGGATAGCAACATATCGCCTTGGTTTGATGTTAATATTGGCGTCAAGCAGGGTTGTGTGTTGTCAGTACGCTTGTTTATCTTATATTTGGACAAACGTCTTCAAAGGTTAAGATCATTGAGTGTGGGAATGCGTATGGGTGACCAAGTGGTGAACTGCCTGCTTCATGAGATGATGCTGTACTTTTAGGCTCTACTCCATCTGAGCTGCAAACACTGGTCACAGTTATGGAAGGAGATTTTAAAGAAAGGGGCTTACATTTGAATGCGATGAAAACCAAAATAATGGTGTTTGAAAGGGACGTAGCCAGAACGGACGTAAGAGTTTTGGTTGATGATGTAGTGCTGGAACGAGTAGATGAAATTGTATATCTTGGTTGTGCTTTTAGCGGACGTAGAGGGGAGAGTGAGTGCAGGGAATAGTGTGAATGGAGCGTTGGGTAAGCTATTCTAAAGCGAGGTTTTGAGTCAAAAAGCTAGACTCGCTTTGCATAATTCTGTGCTTATTCCAACGTTTTTGTATGGAAGCGAGTGTTGGGTATGTCAGACAGAGAATAAAAGTAGGATAAATGCGGTCGAAATGAGAGCACTACGGTAAATCTATGTTGTAACGCTCGCTGACCGCATTCGTAACAGTGAGATCCGAGAAAGAGTGGGATTGAAAGAAAAGTGATGGTGTTAAAATGCGAAAGGGCATCCTCCGCTGGTTCGGTCACGTGGAAAGAATGACAGGTGAAAGATTGAGAAAGCAGATAAACAATACGAATGTGGATGGATGTAGGTACCCGAGAAGATCAAGGCTGACATTTCATACTGGCTGACATTATTATAATATTAAAGGACTAATAGTTGTAATAGTCCAGTGAGCAGAACATACTTCCTCATTGTCCAGAGGTGGGCGTAAATGTCTGCGACACAGTTTTTAACTATAGCAGTCGTTTACGTGCAATTTGTATTTGTAAACTAATGTTTTATATGTTCAATAAATCTTTTGAAATCTCTTTTTTGAAATCTCTTTTTGAAAATTTCACGATCAGATCAATCGGATATTATCCGAGGGTGGTGTCAAGAGTCTCCTAAACCGGCGTGTTTGTATGAAAAAGGTAATTAATGTGTAGGAAGCCAGACAGGTTTCTTAGGATCGTGAGGTCTGGCACTCGATACTCCCTGCCTAACCCGTAAGGAACTTGGCGTGATGATATGTATGTATTTATGTATGTGTATGTACAGCTACTTGATCACAGACGAGCTCGTCAAATTTTAATAGTCTCAAAATCAAATATTAATACCTAATCCGATGGCAGAAATACGTCAATCAGACAGTATGCTGTAACGGACAACAGACATAGATGATTTGGTCTTTGAAAATTTGTGACCCTTTTACTTTCATACATCTTGTTCAAATCATCAAAAAACAAACATGCACGTATTGGCTTACAACAAACCCACAGTACTTTAATCTGACATGCTCGAATATATTTTCAAGCCAAAAAATTTACATACATAAAACCCTACATGCGCACCTTTATATAGATATTTTTGATACATAATGAAAATGCTGAATCGTGGCACAAGGTATCACCTATGTCTTTATCTGACGCGCCTGAGTTACAGCGAAAATCCCCTCTTGGGCTCCCTGACTGTATCGTAGTACACCTATAACACAATTAAAATTTCCTTTCGTTAGATTAAATTTGTGTAATTTGTCCTGGGATATTAAGTTATTTTATAATTACTAATAAAAATTTGTTGTTTATTAAAATAAAAAAAATATTTATTTAAGAAAAACACATGTATTATATGATTGATTAATATCAACCTCCGTACAAGTTAATAATTTAACTGTGTTACGGTAGACTGAGATTCCTCTGTCACAATAAACCGCACGGTTGTTCGAAGTTGTTGAAACTTGTTTTGAATAGGTACATAGTAACTGATATTTTTTAAGACAAACATGATTTAATCAAAAGTAAAATATTATTGTATGGCCAATATATTTCAACCAGAGCAGTGGGCGTAAATGTCTGCGATACAGTTTTCAACTATAGCAGTCTACGTGCAATTTGTATTTGTAAACTAATGTTTTATATGTCCAATAAATCTTTTGAAATTATTTAACAAAATTACTGTTTCTGTGCCCGCCGCCGAAAGTGCCCGTTCGGGAGTCCAATCGTTGGCTTTTCTTTCGACGATAGGGTTTGTTGATGTTGTCTCTGATGCGGAGGACGCTGAAACTGTAACAGTAAGTACCCAAGAAAAAGAGCTGTTGAGGAGGACTTTGGAGGAAACGATTCTGGAATTTCATAGCATACCGGCAAATGCAAGACCACGGCTACCATGTTTCCCTACGTATGAGCGTAATATGGCACTGGTGATGGCTTTAGATAGCATACTAGACTCGTATCTATTAACTAGTCGAAACTTAGTTGACACACATTCGATCCTATACTGTGCGGCTGCAACGGCGTGCCGTGTTGCTCGTGTCAAATTCCCTGAATGTGACCGAGACTCACGATATGCTAGTTATACGCCAGCATGGCAGGATAGGATCGAACGGCGTATCAAAGCAGCTAGAGTCATCATTGGTAAACTTATTTGCTTTGCCTCGGGAAACAACCGACCGAGAGTGATGCGTTATGTGACACAAGCATTTGCTAGCACAGGTTTAAGACCAAATGATTACTTATCTTGTGTCGTAGAACGCATCGACTACTCCAAACAGAAAGTTTTAGCATGGGCAAATCGGATTCGCTGTTATAAAGAACGCGTAAATAGGTATCACCAGAATCGTTTATTTCAAAGTGATAAAAAGAAGTTGTATAGATATTGGGAGGGATCTACAACTGACGTTAGCAATGGGCAGGCACCAGATATGAATGAAATGTGTAGATTTTGGAAAAGTATTTGGTCCGTGCCCATTGCTCACGTAGATGGTCAATGGATGAGCATTGTGGAGCGTTCGTGTGAACATCTGCAACCAATGACAGCCGTGAAAATTGATCTCGATGACGTAATGAATGCAGTTCGTCTGACACACAACTGGAAAAGCCCGGGGCCAGATGGACTGCATAATTTTTGGTTGAAATGGTTGCGATCTTCACACGCTCAGTTAGCCGATCAATTCCAGGAAACCATCGAGACTGGATCCCTTCTATCTTTTATGACAACAGGAATCACCTTTTTGCTCTTTAAATCCGGCAGTACCACAGATCTTAAGAACTTTAGACCCATTACGTGTCTACCTACACTATATAAATTACTTACTTCCATTTTGACCTCAAAATTAAATAAGCACGTAGATGCAAACAATATTTTAGATCATGCTCAAAATGGATGTAGGGTTGGGTCTCGTGGTACTAAGGAGCTACTCCTCATTGACATGGCTATTAACCAACAGGTTCGCAGAAGTCGGAAAAGCCTTTCCACAGCCTGGATTGACTATAAAAAGGCTTACGATTCGGTACCGCATACATGGTTGCAACGAGTGTTGGAACTGTACAAAGTTGATGCAGGTCTAAGCTCGTTTCTTGTTTCATGTATGCGGCAGTGGACCACAGCCCTTTGTATTCCAGGAAGTGTAAGGAGCCTTTGCACTTCCGAACTCATTCGGATTGAGCGGGGCATTTTCCAAGGTGATTAAATCCTTTGAGTACATTATTAAAGGATTTAAAACTAGGCTATCGGTTGCGTAGAGGTGGTGAGACTATTTGTCATCTTTTGTATATGGATGATCTCAAATTGTTTGCGTCAAATAAACCGGACTTGGTGTCATTGCTTGATGTAACACATACATTTAGTAATGACATTAGGATGGAGTTTGGCGTAGATAAATGTGGGGTTATACATGTCCAGAGGGGGAAGGTTGTACAAAGCGACTACTTACAACTTTCAGAGACAATATCTCTCAGAGCTCTCTCCGAAACCGATACTTACAAATATCTTGGTATGCCAGAGGGTCTAGGTATACTGGATCGGGACGTTAAAAGCTGGTGATTGAACGTTTCTTCGGCCGCTTGACAAAAGTGTTGAAAAGCCTTTTGTCAGGGGGTAATAAGGTTCGCGCTTTCAACAGCTGGATGATGCCTGTTTTAGTATACACCTTTGGCATATTAAGGTGGACTCAGACAGAACCTTGGACGGAAGAGTCCGTAAAATATTGATAACACACCTCATGCATCATCCGCGCTCATCTGTGATGAGATTGTATATCCCTCGGAAATCCAGAGGACGTGGCTTCCTAAATGCCAAAAACTTCCATAACCGTGAAATATGCAATCTTAGAAAATACTTCCTAAATGTTGAGTGTGAAATGCATCGTGATGTTGTGTCAGTAGATAATGGACTAACCCCGCTCTCCTTAGGCAAAGAGAACTAGCATAAACCGGTGGTACTTAGCACTCAGGATCGCTTGAACGTATGGAAGAGCAAAGAACTACATGGTCGATTTTATCAGGTTCTTTATGGGCCTGATATTGATACACTAGCGTCCGTGTCTTGGTTACGATTCGGTGACCTCTTTGGTGAAACAGAAGGTTTTGCTTGTGCAATAGCAGACGAGGTTGTCAAGACGAATAACTATCGGAAATATATCATGAGGGATGGCACGGTTGACATATGTTGAGCGTGCCATCGTCCTGGTGAATTTATTAGGCATATTATTTCCGGTTGTTCTCATTATTGTCGCCAATAAGCCTGACATCGAGTTGGTAGATCGGTTGGTCTTTCTTTTCTTGTTGATATCACTGTTCCATGTGACGTTAACCTCGTGAAAGCTGAGAAG
>NJDC01002221.1:187633-242092 GCA_002245475.1 Calephelis virginiensis | reverse complement strand
TGGACGACCAATTTAATTTGAATATGTTGACGTAGAGGAGTAAAAGTATATTTATGAGATTGAGAGGCGAGCATTTCGATCGAAACAATTATTTATTATAATATTTCTAGACGGATTTTCTAACAACAAAAGGACGGGGTGCAATCAGGGAGTGCCGGCAGAAGTGAAAACTTGAATATTAACGTTGTGCATTTTTGATATTTTGGAATGGTTAGGATATAGTATTGCACGAATTGCTTTAATTATCAGTATGAAAGTACTATCATTTATGTGGTAGAATACAACATTCATTTATTGCGCTATCGTACACAAACACGACAACACGAACAGTCGCGCAAGCGCCCTACGCCTTCTTACGAATTTTCGATCTGACGATCTGACGCGAGTTTAGAAATTTTTACCCATTCCAAAAAAAGTGCGCAACGCCGTTAAAGAAGTTTTCACTTCATAAAACTTTAATGCCTCTTGGGCATTTATTATTATGTCTTTATTATTTAACGTCTATACTTATCTCTATATTGGAACGCGACAGTGGCGGGAACTCACATCTATACGAATATTATAAATGCAAAAATCCGTTTGTCTGTATGTTACACGTTAGAGGCCAAAGTTAAATTAGAGGCAACTTGAAAAAATCAACCTCTAAACGACTATAGAGAGATATAAAATTTTATGTGAAAATCTTAAGTTTCCTTCTCTGATGAATTCACGAATAAATAGCTACTTCAATATGTGGGAACAGGAACAGGTAAAGTGGTACCTACCTGATTTGAGCTTGTCTTGCTGGCATAAAAATATAACAATCAATTCCACTCGCAATTTAGAATAATTAAGTGTCACAACATTTAAAAAAATGTATTTATTAAATAATCAAAAAGAATAACTCTAAATAAAAATTCAAAAACATGCTCAAACTATGTGTTTTAGATTTTTTTTATTATGTAATATATGCATAACATTATTACATTATTATTATTGTATTCCCGATTGTATGTTGTTTTATCGATGACTTTAGTATATTTGTATGATTATCTTCATAGTTTGTGTAATTAATATTGTTTAATGATTTTTTTATGTAAGCAACATATTTGTGTGACCGACATTTAAACTTTTAATCTGATTATCTGCATAGTTTGTGTGATTAATATTGTTTAATGTTTTTTTTTATGTAAGCAACATATTTGTATGACCGACATTTAAACTTTTAAAAGTATGTAAACACCATCATAGTCTTTTTTGTGTTTGTTGTATAATATGACTTTGCAAATGACGATGGCATATTGTTTTTACTATATTTGTAAGAATTTGTTTTTTCAAGTTATTAAAAAATCTAAAATCTATCAAGACTAAAGAGGGGACCTGATAATCAGTGTTAAAGCAATATGCTTTAACATTATATACTGAGTGTTTCTCCCATTATCAACACAGCGCTGCCCACTGCGTTTATAATATTTTTGTATATGTTTAATTGTTGTTCCTTGCATAGTATTTTTATCTACATTTTTCTTTTTTTTCATTGTAATGTGTGTAGTGAATGTGTGTGTTAGTAAATGTTTTCTTTGTTTTTTCCTTCCATATAGTAGGGGAGCCCGCGATGCTAAATGCACTTTGTTGATTAAATAGTGGAGAGTAAAAAAAGGTCATGTAAGTTTTTTTCTTTTTAGCGGTGCATTAAGTGCCTACAAGTGAAAATAGAAATCACTTGATCATAAGTGAACTCATCAGCTGATATTAATAATATATATGCCTAATGTGTCTCCGATGACAGAAATATGTCAATCAAACCGATTGCTGTAATCGACAATTAACACGTCATATGACTTGGTTTTTGAAAGTTTCTGAACCTTCTACTCACGTACGTCTTGTTCAAATGGCATGCAGTTAGCCCGCCATACTATAATCTGACACACTAAAGTATATTTTCAAGCCAAAAATAATTAGACAGACAACCCTACATGCGCGCCTCTATATATAGATTTGATACATAATGGAGATGTTTAACAATGGTACAGGGTATCTCCCATATCTTAATCTGACGCGCCAGAGTTACTCCAAAAATCCCCTTATGGGCTCCCCTACTAATACAAGTGCAACGTCCTGGTGCCTATAAAAATGTATCCCTGTTTCCCTCGATTTAGTTATAACTCAAAAACAGCTAGACTAGTTCTGCTAATAATTTCTTTTTACGTATTTTCATCGATGTTGAAGTAAGGTATAATGACAAAATGTGGAAAAAAAATGTAACTTTAAATCTTACCCGTGTTGGTCCGGGCTTTGTAGAATAGACCATCTATCTTCTTGCCAGAGAGATTTTAAAAGGCGAGTATAGGCTTACCATGACATAGCATGACATTCTACTAGGTGGTAGAGTTTCACAGTTACTGATTGGTACAACAGCCATACACATTCCTGCCGCCATAATACATAATGTGCTGGCCGTTGCCGTTCCGGTTTTGCTCGAGGTCTCATCCTGGCCTCAGGTTGGCAACGAACCATTACCGCCTTTGGTGTTTCTAGACGGCGTAAATTTCTTACCACCGAGAAATTCGTCTGCGTGTTTGCCTTCCAATATCATAAAAAAATGTTCACATACAGTATTGTTATAAGCTGCCGATTGCAGATTATAGAAAGTACGCCGAAAATATTAATTCGTGAATGCACCCTGGTACAAAAGAAATGATGACCTCCATCGGGACCTCAAAGTGGAGTTTGTCAGTGACGTTATAAAAAAGTGCAGAAGCTCATCATCATAGACTTCACCATAATTTGTGAACATGGAGGCAATCCAGCTCCTCGATATCAGAAATATAACATAACGGCTGAAAAGGACAAAGCCATGAACTAGTGTGGTGTTGTGTAGATTCATATAGTGCTAGTGCCAAAATCACGTGCCAGTGTTTTAAGTTCAAGTTACTAATGGAACTTAAGTTTAAAGACACTAAGTAAAAGTTGATGGACTTATACTTAGAGACTGCAGCTTAGAAGATTAAGAGAAATTAGAATTACTCATTGTCTATAGTCTAGATTGTAATGTCGAAGAATATGTTCAGTAGAGCTTCTTATGGAGAAAATTAATTCGCGAAGAAAGTTTATAATAAAATAACCCTATTCAGAAGGCTGTTTCTTTTGTGAAGATTCTAGCAATTATTTTCAGTTTTTCTCATCACAATTCATGTTTCATTCCAAGTACATATACCGTTACATAGTCATAATCATCCTAACATTTATACCACCTTTTCTTACTTTTAAACGTGGTAAAGTTATGAGTTAACAAATAAACATCAGGAAATAACGGCTAACGAACAGTTTTAGCTACTTTTTATGGAGTAACATCTAACTAAATAGGTATTGAACGTTAAATGAAAAAAGTCCTTTTTATCTTTAGTTTCGAAGCCCTGATGATGCTGTGAAAAGTGAAACCGGTTGGCTAGAAAGTGTTAAATAAAGTATACAGTGGATAAGTACAAGTGTTATCTCGCAAAAAACGTGTACTTTTTATGCGCTATTTATATTTTTATATTATATGACAACGGACAAGCATATGACTCTCCTGTTAGTAACAAATAATTGTGGCGTATAGACACCACAGGTGTTTTTAGAATGCCCAACTCTCAAAAGAACCAACCCTGGAGGATTTTGACGAATCGGGGGGAATTCGGATTCGGAATCAGAACCTCTACTTTCCGTTTCTCGCTTTTTTTAATTTCACCTGGTATGTTAAAGTAGCATGGTAATATTGAGTAAACATCCATATTATGAAAACGAAAGTCGGATATTTTCCTTCGTCGGGCCTTGGTAAAACTTCCAAATATTCATATTTTTAAATAAATTATAAGTAATACGTAAAACAACAAATGTTTCTGTCTTTATTTCTATCTACCTGACCGTTACTCTTTTAAGGCTACATCGCTGAATCGAGTTCGATAAAATTTAAAATGCAAAAAGCTAAAAATCAGAGTTTTAACATAGGTATTTTTTTCAAAAATCGACCCCGAAAATACTGTTAGAGGGAATGAAAGTTTTTATATAATCGTTACTAATCTACGCTGACGCCAAAAATCAGCTAGTGTATTGTTATACTAATCATTTATCAATCATTTTTATAACACTTCATCTTTATGCACATCTTTATGTAATGTAATGTATCATCACGCCCATATCCGCGAAAGGTAGGTAGGCAGAAGCAAAATCAGGGCACCCACGACTAGCCGAAGACAATAAGTCCCACAATGTCAAATGTTCAATCCCGACCACGGGGATCGAACCCTAGACCTCAAGAAGTCAAGTCCGACGCCAGACCGCTATATCACAATGTCTTTAAATTACACTTTATTGCCCTCTTTGTAGTTAAAAACTATTAAACTATGTTGCAACACTGTTTCAAAGAACTCAATGGAGTATTAAAATAATTGATAGGTTAGGATATTAATATGTATGAATTTGCTGCAGACTGATGGCAGGTGGCAGACAGACGCTCCAGTTAGTACTATTATTTAGATATACTGGTTGATTTATTAAGTGTACACATTACATACTTCTAAAACAGGGCGATAGACGACACTC
Organism: Calephelis virginiensis; assembly: GCA_002245475.1. Classification (NCBI taxonomy): domain Eukaryota; kingdom Metazoa; phylum Arthropoda; class Insecta; order Lepidoptera; family Riodinidae; genus Calephelis; species Calephelis virginiensis. The sequence continues at coordinate 237,529 of NJDC01002221.1, read as the reverse complement.
ACGAAATTATAATCTGCAGCAATGTTACTGGCTTCTTCCAATGAGGCCATACGCTATAATACTAGGTGGTAGAGTTTAGCAGCGACTCACCCGGATTGGTACCAACACCTGACCTATTCCTGCCGCCATAACGTCAGCGCTTGTCGTTGACGTGTTTCGCCTCGGAGGATAAGGTAGCCAGTAAACTTACTTTTGCTCGAGGCCGGAGCAAGGCATGCAATAAACCATTATCACCTTTGGTCTAGGCAGCGTGAATTTCTTATTATAAGGAAATCTGTCTGCTTGTTTGCCTTCCAATATCAAGAAAAAATTGCAACCTTAGATGACGTTCAGTAATGTCTAATGGTTAAGCTTTTAATTAACGAAATAAGCACAGACCCAATTTATTCATATACTAGCTGTTCCTGCGAACTTCGTTCCGCCCGTTCAGTTTGTATGGGAAAAATTAAAATGTCGTTTTTCCTAGTTTCAACGCTGTTGTACGGAATAAAATGTTCCCCATGTCCTTCTCCCGGTTCTAAGTTACCTCTCCATCAATTTTCAGCCTAATAGGTTTATTGACTTTCTTTTATATAGATAGACGATTCATCCATCATAATATTTTTTGTATTCTGCTATTCGGAGCGAAGACAAATCCAACGAATCAAAAACCATGAAAATTGCTCCAGCAAATCTCGAGTTATAAGTGTTGTAACAAATCCGACTTCGATTTATACATATAGATGTAACATTTTCCTCTTGTTATTTCGTATCTTCTCTGTGAAATAGACCAACTGCCTAATAGTCATACGTAAAAGAAGAGCATAGATTAGGGCCAACAAGCCCACTGGTAACCGAGTGCTCAGCAGCAACTTGTCTATGTTGGGATCCACTGCTTAACCTATTTCTGCCGCCATAATGATGATTCTTAGCACTGTCGTACTTTCAGAGGGTGGGGTGACAGGTTGCACATTAATCCAGATCCTATGTCTCCTGTATCCTGGTATGTAAGGGCCACTGTTTTTTCTTACCACCAGGAGAGCAGATTGCTTGTTTACTGCCTTGTATCAAAATGTGTTATACATGAAGTAGGTAATGTTTGCAGGCTTAAGTACCTTACTTAACTGCTCACCTAAATCATAACCTTCAATATAACTCAAATCAGTACAGGGCAAAATAAAAAAAAAGTAAAAAAAAAGTTAACATGATAATATAATCACCTTAATCTATATAAATTACATGTCACAGTGTTTGTCCGCGATATACTCCTAAACTACTTAACAGATTTCAATCAAATTTGCACACCGTATGCAGTTTGATCCAACTTGAAAGATAGGATAACTTACATCTCAATTTATGCTAAAAAAATTACTACTCGAGCGAAGCCGGTTCAGGCAGCTAGTAATGTAATAAATCCTACAAAATCAATCCAAAATGTAGCTAAGAACCCTCTCAATCACAGAAAAGACCATAAAACATAGTTTTCACACAAAAATCTGCACCAAAATCGGTCCATTCGTTAAGAAGTTATGATGCCACAATCACAAACTCAGACATGTCAAACTTAAAATATACTATTTCCGTTGTTTAAAAATATAATCTCGTTATGCTTATAGTTTGAAGTGTGTGTCTGTCCGTATCTTACAATGTAAGTAGGAATTCATATAAACTATCAATTCGAAAAGATTGACTACAATTACCTGGTGTATGAATTATTTCCAATTGCTACCGTTTTGTTAGTATGTAATGAAATTAGGTTAAAATGTATCATTGAAAGGTGGAATGAAGCTTTTATTTATCAAAGTAGCAGTTGAAGATTTATTATTACAGCCTTCTGGCAATTTCTGTTATTATGCTAATCTTTGTACACATTTTAACCAACTTAAAAAGTATCTTCACGCCCATATTCCCAAACAGGTAGGTAGAGTCACAACCTGCCCTGGTTGCCCACGACTAGTCGAAGACACTAAGTCCCACAATGTGATAGGTGGCAAGCCTATCTCCAACCGGGCACATTTCCTATCCCGAGAAACTTTTTTTTATAAGAAAATTGGAAAAACTCAATTTTCTTTTTGTTGCCCTACCCGGGATTCAAGCCCGAGACCTCTTGCAGTCAAGTCCAACAACTGAACCGCTTAATCACATAGGCGACCAACTTTAAAAAGAAAAAGTAATCAATTCTATACCTAATATTTTGTATGTTTGTTGCTATTACTTGCAATTATGAATCGGTTTTAATGATACTTTTGTAGGAGAGATCATGCATTAGAGGTGGTGTTGGTAAACAAAAAAAAAATTCAAATAGTAATGGAGTAGACACGTATCTTTTTTGTAATCTATAGAAAATTTTGAACCCACTAAAAAAGGCAATCAATCCGGCTCTATATTTTTTTATGTTTGTTATACGATTGTTCGTCTAATACCTTAATAAGAGATTTTGATAGTTCATAGGTAAGTCATGATTCCGACAAAGATGAGAGGTCCTTGAGATAGATACATAATATTACTAATATATAGTGGTTGCCCATTGGTCGAAATTCGACCATAATAAATTTTAATATCTTGTTGATAAGAACGCCATCTTTATTTCTCAAGACCAACTACTTTGTTTCCAAACTGTATGATTATAGTTTGTGCGCCATCTGTGATCTTTTATCGTTATCTTCAATGTATTTGTTTGTGTGTGTCAAATGCACGGTAGTACGTGTAATGATTTATTTATTGAATTAATGCACTTTATAAACATTAGCATTAAAAATATTAGCGTTCTGCACTTCTCCCACACGTATAAACTATAAGTGTGCCAAATTTCATACTCCTTCGTTAGCGCAAAAAAAGGGGTCCAAAGCACTAATCAGATCTTAATCAAATTTGTATGGGACCACCTCGTAATCATGACCCATTATTCCAAAAAAAGAAATAATAAATCGCAGTCAATTTTTGAAGTTTTACTGCGCTTGTATTATTAATATAAAAAAAAGATAATGAATAAGCACATGGCTCTTCTAATAGTGAGAGACAACAGTGGCCTATAAACACCAGATATATAATTTATCTTTTGGCTGGTTATGCAAATTAATGTGACACCTTGTCCTCCAGACCGGAGCATATAATAGATACTGTTGGCGTTTATTGGTTGGTATAAACTAGCGAATACGGTCAACTTCGTGCACTTGGCACTCGATAAAATTTGCCAACCTCGCAGAGGAACTTAGTGCGAAGATATGTATGTATACGTTAAGTGACCAGTAAGTTCATACTTTTCTCCACATTTCCGATTTAAAGTTATTTGCTTACTTTATAGTTTATACCGAGTGTTGTTATGTGTGTATTTGAAGTGAAAAGTTTTTTGGAATGAGTAAAAACTTCTAAACTCGCGTCAGGACACGTGATCTGATTGAAAATTCGTAAGACGGCGCAGGGTGCTTGCGCGAATAATACGGCGTAGGGCGCTTGCGCGAATGTCCGTGTTGTCATGTGTAACAGTGTACGATAGCGCAATAAATGAATATTGCATTTTACCATATAAATTATAGTACTTTCATACTGATAATTAAAACAATTCTTGCAAAATTATTTCCTAAGCATTCCAAAATATCAAAATGAACAACGTTTATATTCAAGTTATCTCTTCTGCCGGCACTCCCGGAGTTTTTTTAAAACTACGAAACTTATGACTAAATAATAATAAATGCTGTACAATTTGTATAACACACATCATAAACCGAAAAACGAATAAATAAAATCGGCCCACGCATTAATGAATTATATACATTTACAGTTTACATTTTGACTTTTACCCCTCTCCCACGAGAAACCCTTTTCTAAACGGGGAAAAGGTGTGCTCTAACCTTTTTTGTAACGTAAAATACCTGCCAGCAAGTTTATGTATGTTATGTATGCAAGTGTGTGTATTAATGTATGCACGTTTAATGGTTTTTTGTGTGCATAAATAACATTTGTTTCTTTCTGGGTTTGATGTAAATAGCATATGTATAATGCTGAATAGTTATCATTTTCTTACTTATTTTTGTGCATGGTAAGTCTACCATTTACGTTTTTTTATCATCTCCTTTTTGGGTGAGCTGGTAAAAATCCTTTTGTGCATGTCTTTTAGTTTTAAAGCTTATGTAAGTTTTGTATACAATAAATGATTAAAAAAATAAAGGGTTCTGTTGCTCTTAATCAATTCCACTTATCTTTCAAAATAATTCCCTATTCTAAAGTTTTATTGTAAGTGCATATATTGGTCCAAACCTTAAAGCTTTTATTTTATTCTACTATATTAAATATATTCAGAGTGAGAAAAGTGCTCGAGGGCAAAAGCTGCTTTGATTGACAACAAGAAAACGAGCTTTCGTTCTCAAGTAATCGGTTAACAATTTACGTGTTGTTGCCACACGCAAAAACATTTTGTATGTCAAATTAATTTTAAATTACTTTAACTAGAACATTCCGTACTTTATAATATAGTGTTTTATTCTCATAGAAAATTTTCGGCTTAGAAAAAGCGTCCTTTTTAGTTTTATTCATACGACTTCAAAGCAGACGCGCCTAACTCCACTGACCAACCGTGAGAGTCGGGTTCGATTCCCGAAAGGGACAAATAATTGTGTGGTGAACTTATACGTCTGTATATCCGGGTCTAAGTGTTTATTAAATTGACACTTGTATCTATCAAGTATTTCTATGTATTAGCATCGTTGTCTTACACCCAAAACACAAGCATATAATTTACTTACAATTTATTTCATGCATTGTTGACATACAGCCAATGCTAAAAACCTATCTACAGATAAAGATAGTCATTTTAGAGCTTTGCTGGCTAGATATTTTTGTTAATTATTCCCGACGAAGGCAGGCATTCGTGTGATGAACATTTAGATATCTACATTTACGGGTCTGGGTGTTTATTAAATTTATTCTGGTATGTATTTAAGTATTTATATGTATCGATGACTAACACCCATAACACATGCTTAAAATTTGCTAACTTGGGGTTAAATTCAATTTGTGTAACTTGTCTAGGGATATTTATTTACTTTATTTATTGAGTTCAAGTTCGTTAGGGAACCGGTTACCTAGCAACTGATCTAATAACACTAGGTCTTATCTTAGATAGATTATTAATATTGGTCGTTAGACGACATCTTGAAATTCAAGTTGCTTTTCAATTTACAACGCTTAAATTATAGACACTTTTACTACATTTAGATTACTGGGCACTCAATTTTTCTCAATAATTGAGATATCTTTGATTCAATAATGCAATGGCTTATTCCCTTATTTTTATCACGATCGTGACCATATCGCGTAATAGGATAATAGGCCGCTACATTAGACAAGTACAACGAGACCACAGGCAGGGTCCGTATTCTAAAGCAAAGAAAGTGCCCATTCAAACGTCTGCACTGATAAATTGTCGCTAATTTGCATATAAAAGAGAAAAAAGAAAGCAATTTAAAACATCTCGATATACTCTTAGGTGGGATGATGGGATTCCTATAATTACCCGATTATTTACGAAAGATATGTTACTAGAGTGTTTTTGAATATATATTTATAATATTTACTGTTTACGTGGGATTTTGACAACGGAGAATGAATTTTCAAATAAACTTTCACCTACATAATAGTCTTTAGAGATTTATTATTGTACAAAAGTTGACTATGTTTGAACTTGGGGCCTATTGTCATGTATATCAAATTTCATCAAAATTAGTCCATCGGTTTACCTGTGAAAGGGTAACAGACATACTTTCAGATTTATTTTTCGTATGGATGAAGATAAACAAACAAATGGACGTGGTAATAAATACAAACCTCTTATTATATCTAAACATGAAAGTAAGTGGTAAGTAGAGGTTAGTTTACTATAGGTATTTTAGGTATTTTACGTAATTAAAATGTGTACTTAACAGGAAAGGATTAACTTTTTTCACAGTCTTCGCGAATAAAAGTATATTAACCATGTCGCTCTAACCGTAGCTCTGTACTTCGTTTTCCCGCTTCGCACTCTAGTTGTTATTCTAAATCTTTTACTTTCCAATCAATCAAATTCCCTTCCTACCGTGATTCGTGACAGCCCTTCTTTACCTACTTATAAGAAAAGATTGAAGGAACATTCCTTATCGTTGACACAATAACATACTCATATATTATCCTACTAAGATATTTTAATAATTATAATTGTACCTGTTTTTTTTTACACACTTTATTAGTATATTTTTATTTATTCGTTCTAAGTATAGCTATAGTTAATTGTTTTGTACACGATGCCTTTCATTTTATTTTCACAGCTTAATTTTTTTTTTGGGTTGGCTGGAAGAAATTTCTTTAATTAGAGATAAGCTCGCCTTTTGTGCATTTTTAACTTCTCGTGTATTTTGTGTCTTTTAGTTTTTGTGTGCAATAAAGTGTTAAATAAATAAAAATAAATAAATAAATTAAGGCATATTTTACAAGTAATTATTAATTAATTGCTTATTTTGAAGTTAAAAGTTTAAGTTTTAGCATTTTTCCCGTTGAATTACATTTTTGGGTAACTAAATATTTGACAAAACTTGAACCCATTGTCTTGTTTTATCCAGTTTCATATGTGGGTAGTCAAATTATATAAAACTAGGCCTATAGTTATGCAATGAAAAGCAGAGAAGAATTTAAAAGTATAATTATACTACTAGCCTATAGTTGAACCGTTTCTTTAAAGGAGCCAATATACAAATGTCCTGTGAATACCTTCCTAGGCAGAAAGTAACAACCCTTGGCCGTCTGGATAAGAAAAGTAAAAAAATATATTTTTATTCGTCGTATTTACTACTTAAGTCTCGGCTAGGAAATAGAACTGGTGAAGTTCCTGACTGCTTCATCCTTGATTCCATGAGCCTTGACATCCGGGCCACTGGACAACGACAAGCGACGCCTTGAAAATTTTTAAACGTAATATGAAAATAACCGCTTTTTACTACAGTCATGCCAATGAATTTATATATGGTATATATCATAATATATTTTTTTACAATTTTTTGTCTGTTTGCCTGTTTGTTTCAGCTAATCTTTGAAAAGATTGGACCGATTTATTGATTTTTATTTTTCTGGTATTGGAAAGCAAATTAACAGACGGATTTCCTGATGGTAATAAATCCACGCCGCCTAGAGACTCCAAACGTGGTAATGGTGAGTTGCGAACCTGAGGTTGGAATGTTAGTCCTCGAGCCAAAGTAAGGTTACCGGCTACCTTATCCTTCTAACCGTAACACGTCAACGGCAAGCACTGACGTAATGGCGGCAAACATGGGTTAGGCGGATGTTGATGGGACTTTCACTGATTGGTAGCTAAGGTAGGAGTAACTTAGACTACTTTTATAAATAAATAATTTTTTTGGTAAATAAAATGTGGACGAAGACACGGGCATAGCTCGTGTGCTTAAAAAAATCCCATTAAATATGTACAATTAAGTTTTAATGAGTTGAGTCTTAAATCAGTTTGAAACAAAAATATGACCATTATGCAAATTAATAAAATAAATTGCAACATTAATTATTCAATAAAAAAATTAAAAGCAATTTTTAAAGGAATTATTCATCGACAGTTGAAAAATGGCTGTGATAAAGATGCAATTCTTGAACTCGAACCGACACCTCTTATAGCTTACGAAATCAATTAAGGTTTTTTATTAAACGCCGCCCAAGAAATGATTAATTGGTTAATGCGCAGTCGCACGTCGTTCTGAATACAACTACAACAGTATGTAGTATCGTATAGGGATGGCGATCTTAGATCGATTAATCAAAAAATCGATTCTTCGGGCTAAAAATATCGATTTTTAAATCGATAAAAGGTACTGAATCATTAAGGACCAGTTGCACGTTCCTGGGTTAAATATTTAACTCTGAGTTAACTTCTAACTTGGGTTAAATCTCTTTGTATTTGACAGTTTAAGTCATATTTAAATGGTACGTTTAAAATGTACGTGCAAGTGGCCCTTAGGGAATCAATTTTAACCCTTACAAATCGACTTTCGATATTTTCTGTTTTGGTATAAACCATAAAATTATTTACAATTAAGTAGTCGAAAGTACCCGTATGAAATAATTGAACCCTTGATTTTACTTATAAAAGATCGTCAATTACATTTTTATCTTCTTTTATTTTAACGGATTTATATTTACTTTGTAAAATAGTTTTTACGAAATCTATCTTTTAGATTTCATTTTTTTGTGAACTTTACTTATCTTTTAGACTTCATTTTTTTGTGAATTGATTCTTCGGCTTACAATACGATTTAAAAATCGATCTTTTTCGGAAAAAATCGCCATCCCTAGACTATCATATAGGGCACCCTCAAAACGAAATGGGCATATGATTTCAAGCTTATCTTTATCCCCAGGTGTAAAAATACTGGTGTTATAAGTTTGACGTGTCTGTATGTCTGTGGCATCATAACTCCTCAACGAATGGACCGACTTCCATACGGATTTTTTTGTTTAGAAGCTAACGTGATCGACATGATTTTTAGTTTTACAATTAGATTTTGTCAGGCGTTATTAAACATTTTTTATCTTATGTGGTAAAACAGCGAACGAGCACCCTTTTCCTGATAATGAGAGATGATCTTGGACATTAGACACCGTAGATGCTAAAGAGGCATCGTTGTTGTTGGTTTGGCCGGGATTTTAGACTTCGTGTTGTTCCAGGTTTCTTTGCAGAATAGAGCTTAGACCATGAGCCTTCCTGCAAATTAGCTCATAAAAGGCAAGCATAGGCTCACCGTCACAAGCGCCGTTCTGACTAGGTGGTAGAGTTTCGCAGCGACTCACCGGATTGGTACCACCACCTTAGCTATTTTACCGCCATAACGTCAGCGCTTGCCGTTGACGTGTTCCGGTTCGGAGGGTAAGGTAGCCGGTAAACTTACTTTTGCTCGAGGCCTAACATCCTAACCTCAGGTCGGCAATACGCCATTACCATCTTTGGTGTCTCTGGGCGGCGTGAATTTCTTACCATCAGGAAATCCGCCTGCTTGTTTGCTTTCCTATAACATAAAAAAACTGCGTTAATATTAAGATTATTATTCTGTAACCATTCTGTTGTTTTATTTCATGTATTTTAATAGGTAAAGCGGTGGTACCAATCGGGGCGAGTAGCTGCAAAACTCTACCACCTAGTCAGATGTCACGGTATTAGTGATGATAAGTCTATGCTCGCCATTTACGAGCTGCCTGGCAAGAAAGGCAGATGGTCTATTCTGCAAAGGAGCCCGGACCAACAACCTAAATTAATACAATTCAATAATATACGAGTAAATATGAAAAAAAAAAATCACTTAACTATTAATTACACACTAAAACAATTAAACAAATAGAATCTTTTAAATTTTTAGGTATTACTTATGACAATTATTGTAATTGGAAGTTGCATATAAATACAGTTTGTGCTAAAATATATAAATTTATTTATGCAATTAGACATCTACGCCAAGTAGTGTCTAAAGAGGCAGCGCTTAGTGCGTACTTTTATGTATGTTCAGTTCTTTCATATGGGCTCATTATTTGGGGGAACTCAGTTGATGTGGACAAAGCTTTTAGTATGCAAAAAAAAATGCATAAGGGCTACATATAATGCTAAGCCATTAGACAGCTGCAAGCCTTTGTTTAAGAGAAATAATTTATTAACATTACCATGTATGTATATTAGGGAAATTTCTGTTTTTGTTAAGAGATACCCGCAACTGTTTAAATTAAATACAGAAGATACAAAACGATCCACTACATTTGACCAAAAACTGTATATACCTAAATGTAGACTGCAGGTGGCTCAAAAAATGCTCCTTTAATGGCTATAAAAATATATAACAAACTACCCAATAGCATAAAGGAACTACCTATTAAGATATTTAAAAAAGAGTTATCAAAATGGTTAATAGATAAATGCTTTTATGATGTAAAAGAATTACTTTCACATAGAATATATACCTAGTTACAATTATAAATTGACAAATTAATTTGCAAATGGTTTATTGTATAATTTATTGTCATTGACATAGTTATTTGATTTTTACGTATGTAATTGAATTAAATTATTTATTTTAATGAAATTATTAATTAAATTTTAAATTTAATGAATAGGTATTACAAATGCAGTATAAATTTAGTAATAAAAATTACACATAATTTAAAACATAATGTCAATTATGAATTTAAGATATATTATTTGATTGAATTAAATTATAAAATATAAATCAATTCAAAAGAAATAAATGAAAATTGAATAATTTAAACAATGTTTTGTTAAATTATAGTTAAATTATTTATATTAGTTTAGGCCTTAAATAAAATTTGTATACCAATTAGGTCTGGTAAAATAGGCGAAGTATACATGATTGTTGTAACACCTCCATGTACCCTATTTATACACAAATAAAGAGTTATTATTATTAAAGGATGGTCCATTTAAGCGTCACAACAAATTTACCCAAGACCATAGTATGACTGATTTTGCCGACTTATTACTTATTTTAACTAATTTAAGTCCGATTTTGTGAGTCCCAAGTCGTGTTGGTCCGGGCTCCTTTGTAGAATAGACCATCGCCTTCCTTGCCAGGCAGCTCGTAAAAGGCGAGCATAGGCTCACTGTCACTAACACCGTGACATCTGACTAGGTGGTAGAGACTAGCTGCGACTCACCCGGATTGGTACCACCGCCTTACCTATTCCTGCCGCCATAACGTCATGATGTGTTCCGGTTCGGAGGATAAGGTAGCCAGTAAACTTCCTTTTGCTCGAGGCTTAACATCCTGGCCTCAGGTTGGCAACGCACCATTACCACCTTTGGTGTCTCTAGGCGGTGTGAATTTCTTTCCATCAGGAAATCCGTCTGCTTGTTTGCCTTCCAATATCATAAAAAAAACATTTAATAACTTTATGCAAATCAATCAAACTTGTCTCATGGCAAATGCTCACGCTCATGCCAAAAACTAAGAAAAAACATGTAATACTTGTTTGTCTTCCATTATCATAAAAAATCGATTCATTTTATTAGGTATTTGGTTTTATTACAAAAAAACATATTTGGATCGTTGTTCTTGTTGGATCCACCGCGTTGTTCTTGTCGTCAGAAAGTATCAAGATTCGCCTTAGCAATAATTAATAATATCAATTATGAGAGTAGTTTATAAAACCTACTTGTAATGTATTTCCGAACCATCTTAAACACTTCAATTTCCAAAAATAAATCCACGAAATGGTCCATCCGTTCACAAGTTATAATGCAGACAAACAAACAAAGATACGTCAAATTGAAACAATCCTTTTTTTCTATCAGGGGCTTAAAAATGCCACCCGCATTTTGTGAAATTTTATTGTAAATTGCACAAATTAAGAAATTAGTGTATCGTGACGAACGTAAAAACGCGACGAGTTTAGTTAAGGATCCTAGCTCTTAGCTTGAATCCCTGACATGGTTGTGACGAGGACTTATAACTTATTTTAAATAACTTAAGCCCAATTTTGGAAAGTTTGAGAATAACTTGATATAAAATTACTAAAATTGACTACTGGCTTACGCCGATGGCAAAAAACTAGAAAAATGTTAAATGAAAAATGTGTGCATGTACTAGCGTACACTCGTAAGAAGTGAAACTTCTTTATGACGTTATTTTTCAAAAAATAATTGACTATATGTAACTTTACAGAAATTGGTTAAATAAAGTTAAATTAGATAAAGTTTTTGCCAATCCCTTGTCCGCTGGGGAAAGTATACTTCGAATAACGCGTGGTAGGGATAAGAAAAAGATGGCGCGTAACGGAAAAATGTGACGCGTAACGAAAAAATGTTACACTAAATTTTTTTCCAACCCCGATAAAGAAGTTTCACTTCAAAAAGCATATAAATTATTTTAAAAAGAATTATGAAATTTCTATAGAAATTAATCAACTAGTGTTGAAGAATTGGCGTAATAAAGATACATCTTCGATCTTTTACGGCGCCGACAAGAGAGGTTGCGTATGAAATCAATTACGTTTTTTTTTAAACGCCGCCCAAGAAATGAATAATTGGTTCATGGTTCGTATATACGGTGATATAACTACAACCGCTCTTACTTTAAGATGAAGTTAGGCGCCGGCGCAAAAGAATAAATTTAAATTTTGCGATGTAAGATACTATTTTTATAAAGTTTTTTTTTAACTCCCGGCAAATAAAGAGGGGTAGGGGGAGTTTTACGTGTCTATGTCAGTGTATCTGTGGCATCATAACTTCTGAATGAATGGACCGATTTCGACACGAAACTTTGTTTGGAAGCTTACGTGATAGAGATGGTTCTTAGCAACATTACAAATAGATTTAGTCAAGGGTTATTAAAACTTTTTTTTTTATTGAAAACGTGCTAAGTGACCTGTCATTCTAAAAGATATTCTTCTTAAACTTATATTTATATTTTTGAAGTGAAAACTTCTTTAGCGGCGTTGCGCACTTTTTTTTGGAATGTGTAAAAACTTCTAAACTCGCGTCAGGACACGTGACCTGATCGAAAATTCGTAAGACGGAGCAGGACGCTTGCACGAATGTTCGTGTCGTCATGTTTGTGTACGATAGCGCAATAAATGAATACCTATTGTATTCTAACACATAAATGATAGGGATTTTTTTTCATACTAATCTACTCTATACTAAGTTATTCCATAACCATTCCAAAATGTTAAAAATGCACAACGTTAATATTCAAGTTTTCACTTCTGCTGGCACTCTCGGAGTGCAACACATAGGATAGTTTTTATCCCGAAAAATTGTTTCTGTGGGACCATTAATCACGCGGGCAACGTTGCGGACAACAGCTAGTCTTTTATAAACTTATAATATTCACAGCCATTGAACTTACGTTTTGAAGTGATATAAGAAGTACTAGAACAGCTACTTCATGGATCCTTAAACAGACGAGGCCATCTTGATTTCTAAGGCCTAACCATAAATCACTTCATTCAATTATTTCTTTACCTTTTCATCCTTAGAATTTATATTTTCTTTCGTAGACCCTTCATGTAATTCTATTGAATACGTTTTTAATAACACTTGTACTTTGCCATAACATACTTTGATATAACATTTTTGCTATTCGCTACAGAACAGTAGCACACCTATAACATCCATGGTGTATTCTATCCACTCTCTCCGTAAAGGTTCAGGTGCCTTCATTAGATGAGACCCTACATTGATTAGAACCTCTTTCCCTGTCAGTTCGTAATAGGCGAGCACAGGATAAGCAGGTCATTACCAACAAGTCCACTGATGGTAGAGTGTTGAGACAGTCATATTTATTGCAACCGCTTTTGTGACGGTGTCAGCTTTAGGTATTTAAGTCAGGGTAGAATTGTAAAATAGGCCTATCATTGCAACAACAAAATAGCGACGCACCCATAACATCTGTGGTGTACGTAGGCCCCAGTTGTCTCCAAATCAGGAGATCCGTGCGCTTGTTCATTATCATATCACATAAAAAGTGTACAGTTTAGAAATATTACATTCTCTACAATACCATGTGTTCTATTTAAAACTTTCTGATCTAAAAAGGTTTTTAAGAGCGATGAAAATGATAATAAACAATACCCACCTGTTTTTGCTCATTTGTAAAACAGTGATAAGAATGTGTAAACGCAAGTACCAATTAATTAAGTACACAAATAAGGCGAGTTTACACTACACTTGTGTTTCGCTGTACATTTATTATTGTAAATTATTACATTATAATCTTTCGGCTTATTTCATTTTGGTATACACGTGATTTTTTTAAATTTAGTTAAAAATTCAGTGGATATAATATTAGAAAACTTAGTAAAACGAATGTCAAAAGTCGATTTAAAAAGTTAAACGTTTGAATGTATTATAATTACTTATAGAAAAATGAAACTACTGTCTCACTTTGAGCTTTTTTGACTTTTGTAGACACGAGTATTTTGTAGACATAGACTTATCATAACAAAACATATTTTACCTGCAGGGTGCTGATATTATATTTTCAACCGCTTCCAAAATAGGAGGATGTTCTCAATTTGACTGCATGTATTTTTATATTTTATTTTTCATATTTTTTATGCGATCACTCAACCGATAGCTACCTTTTGCACCTTTTGAGGTGTTTTTAAGTAGTTGAATAATTTTACATGAAAATATCTCGGAATCATTTGCTACCTTCCAAAAAAAAAACAAATCGCAACGTGGTAGGAACCCAATGAAATAATTTGAATCGGTATTTGCAGTTTTACTGCGCTTCATTAAAATAAGATTTAAATTCATAAAATTTTACTATGATTTAAGAACCATTTATGATTTACCACCAGAAAGTAATTCCAGAGTCAGACAGTAATGTTTTATAAACTTGAACTGAAGGTTATGCTAAATGTATGTTTTATTCCTTATAAAGGAAGACCGATACGCATTTTGCGCGGCACATAAAGATTCTCATAGTTTTTAATGTTTTAGTATTATTAGTATCAGAAACCCATAATTCAATTTTTTTAAATTAAAATTTTGCTACATAGAACATTCTTCAATAAAATATGAAAATTAATCTTTAATAAAGTATAAACCTGCCTTTATACGTAAATGTGTCAGTTACTGTTTAACTAACACTTAAAAAAGTCAACAACTGCATACAAAGACGGTCCCACGCAACAATTTCTTTTCTGCGATACGTATTTGCAATTTAGAAGAGCCTACTATGTGAAACAGTTGTGATTATAGGTTACCAGCAAAGTGAGCTGGCACTTCATGATAGATTTTTCTAAGACAAACCTGAAAACGTATTTCTAGATTACACTTATAATTGACATTTGACAGTGACATTTGCAATAAACTGCAAAAAACCAACTATGATTGGAGAGATTTTGTGGGAAATAAAACACACGGTTACATGTTTGCAGGGGCGAGAGCGAGGCGCAGAATGTTCACAATTCACTGGGAGTTTCTTCTAGTTCTTGAGCGTTCCCAGTGGTTTTTCTGGAGGACCGACCGCGAATGAATCCCCGATTCCCGGTCCGCGTTTTTATACAATTCGGGAACGGGATTCTGGAACATTCTATTCCTCACCCCCGGGACCATATTTTATTAGTTTTCTTTATTAAATCATACAAGTATCCATTTATAATATAGTACAAACCTATTGTCTAGTCTAGACTTATCCTAGCATACATAGTTGTGCGCGCGACTGCGCTTGGTTTTCGTGTGGCGGCGAATTTCCGCGATTTCTGCCTTTTATACTACCCTGCCCCCCGCAGCTTAGTATAAAACGTGCGGGCGCGGCATGTATCCAATCTCATAATTTCAAAAAGACTGCAAATAGCAGCCGACTCTCTAGCTACCTGGTTCAAAAAGTGGCGTGTAGAAGTTAATCCGGAAAAAAGTAAGGCAGTACTTTTCTGTAGGAAAAAGATTCCCACCCGAGCCAGAGGCTTCCACCAAACTAGACAAATATCTATGTCCGGTAGCGTTATCCCGTGGGAAAGCGAAGTCAAGTACCTCGGGGTAACACTAGACAAAGATATGAAATTTCAATCACACATTAAACGTGTGAAAAATAAAGCTAAACATGTAATGTACCGCTTACAAAGCCTTCTGAACAAAAATAGTAAATTGTCACTTAGAAATAAGTTGACTCTGTACAAAACTTGCATACGACCCATACTGTCATATGCAAGTGTAGCATTCGCCCATCTCCCTAAGAGAACCCTATACCCATTACAAGTTGTTCAGAATAAGTTCCTACGACTAGCTACCGGCGCACCGTGGTACATGCGCAACCCAGATTTACATAGAGACTTGGAATTGCCTAGCTTAGCGAAGCACTTCCAAGAACTCTTCCAATCATACTTTTCTAAGTTAGAAAACCACCCGAACCCTCTGATGGCAGCAGCTAACGACTATGTCCTCGAGACGGACCCACCTCCGCTTCGCCGGAGGCCCCGTCACGTGACCCTAGACCCCGATGACCCCATCACCGAGGCAAACGCCTCATACAACAGTACACAATCACACACAAACTCGCGACACCGCCGCCGCCGGGGGCGGCGAAGACCCTTGTTCCGCCCTGGGCGGAACACAGCCACAATATCCTCTTCCGAAATGAACCAAGATCCCACGCTAAGCCGAGGTACGGTCTCACAGGAGACACCCTTAGGGAGGGGGGTCCCAGGCCCCACCCAAAATTACATCTCTGGCTGAGCACTCTGCTCGCCCACTAGCCCGGTGACGTTGTTAAAGTCAATAGACGTACACAACAGTAGTCATTTCGAAAAAAAAAAATCCCGATTTTATTATCGTTACGGGCGCGGTCGCATGCACATTACAATCGCTTTTCCACCTATAATAACATATCCCAATTTTATTATGTTCGGGTAAGTAAAACACAAGAAATTTTACATTTTATTATCACACTTAAACTTAGCCGATTTTTTGGCTATTTACCGGACTTACATGTTTCGTATTACGATAAGACGGTCTAGCTACATACATTTTATCATTTCACACATAAATCTAGGCAATTGAACCTATTTCAGACATAAATTTCACGTAAATTACAATTGCAAATAAACATGCTCAAAACGCTATAAAACAATCTAAAACCTATTCAAAAACATCATTTTCTAAGTTAGATTAACCATATAAACCAAAACAGAGTATATAAGCTCATAATAATATACCTACAAAAACTTTGTTATTTACTTAAAATAAAATCACTCAAATATCAATATTTACATAACTCAAAGTATCTGTAAGGTACCACCGCGTGCCATCCTTCGGATTGGGTCACTCCCGCCGATACCGTCTAGTTGTCTCTGGTCATATGCTACATTGTCTTTGGTCGTCGTGCACAATTTTAATTAGTCAATCATCACTAGATATACAAAATTAAAGTATTTTCCTTGAGTTCTTTCCGCGAATGATTTTATCATGAAATGGCAATATACCTAGATCTCTTCGGATACTGTCATCCATCCACATCGTCGTACATCAATCATTCTTTTATCTGCCATTCTTTATGACCGAATTAATGAAGCAAACCCTTTCACACTTCAAGACCATCGATTTTTTCAATCTATCTTTGTGAATATAATCGGCGACAACCAATTTCCAAATAAAAATGATAACATCGCTTTTTATTATGTTACTGGAAAGCAAGAAGAATTTCCTGATGGTAAGAAATTGACACCGCCTAGAGGTGATATTGGTGCGTTGCCAACCTGAGGCCGGGATATTAGGCCTCAAGCGAAAGTAAGTTTACCGGCTACCTTATCCTCCAAACCGGAACACGTCAACGGCACGCGCTGACATTATAGCGGCAAGAATAGGTAAGGTTCGTTGCGACTTGAAATAAAAACAAGCAGACCCACTATTCTAAACATTAGTTTAGATATTAATAATTTGTACCCAGCTCAGAAGGCAAATGTATTCGTACATTCACTTATTCGGTCTCCTTATAAATATTGCTTCGATATTATCAATAAAGATAATATCATCACGATCTCGCGTAAACGTGATCCAAATGTAGATCCAAATGCATTTTATGTACGAGAAATTCAATTTCGTAAAACGATCCTTCGCAGTTTCGATTTAGATAACGTAAATAAATTTGACACGTATTTACATCCGATGTTTTATATTATTAAGGCACAAGTAAGAGAGTTTTGGCGCCATCAAGAGAAAAGATGGTCGAAGTTTTTTCATAATTATTGAATTTCGTGTTTATATTGAATGAAATTAGTCAATTTTAGTGGCATTTTGTACAATTTTGTTCAGTGACACTTTCACTAATAAAATAATCATGAATTTCGCCGTTGCCGCAAATCTCACTATATGAGCTTGAGTAATGAGGCCACCGCTTTACTCAAGACCCGATATGACTTTATTGATGACTTATGTCTAATTTTGAATAATTGAAACCCCATTTTGGTAAATCGCTAAACTTGATACAAATTTCTAATTGATTAATGGCAAAATGCTAACGCGAATGCCAAAAACTAAAGAAAGAAAGCACAGTAAAACTGCAAAATATCCATCCGATCCATTGTCGGCCCTTGGTAAAACTTCCAAATATTCATTTCTTTAAATGAAGAAACACTTGCACTGTTTTACGTATCAATTTAAATTTATTATTTTGTTAATAACCTACCGTTTTCATTTATATAGCATCATCAGGATTAAAACTTAAACTTAAACAAAATAATAAATTATAAGTGCTACGTAAAACAATACAAGTGTTTCTTCCTTAAAAGATATGAAGTTCATTTTATCAACTGTCGATATTAGTTGAAATAATTGAAGCGTAGAAAAATTGCAAAGAACCGACTTCGATTTTCATAAGTCATTTAGGTATACAAAAAAAGTATTTTCCTTGACTTCCCTTGGTTTCCATCTTCAGATTAGTTGGCAATAATAAGTATAGTAGTTTAGTAGTAGTTGGCAATAATAAGTCAACGTATAAGTACGAATTTGTCAAATAAAAAAGTCCACGACGGAGAAATCGATTAACATGCATAAAAAATATAATACTCGAAAACATAATAAAATAGAAGTTTAAATTGTTGTACTTATTGCAAGTATTTCAAAATTTCAAAAGCAGTAAGATAGGAGACAGTAGACTACCCAAGAGACTTGAGCGTCAGGTGGGCAAAGCCACATTGTGATGTCTAAAGGCAACGAATTTCTCATCGTCAGGAATCCATCGATTTTTTAACACCCGGAAAAAATATATGATATAAGTCTGAGGTGTCTATGTGTGCATCTAATTGTGGCATCATAACTCATATGCAAAATATCGATTTCTATTTTGTATTTTGAAAGGTGACATAACATGATCGTGGGTTTTTGCTATAATACAGGCAGCTATTGTCGTGTTTTTTAATTTATGTTTATGCTTACCTTTCATACCAATAAAAAATATACATATACGTGCTTAAATTACTACCTACATCTCACTTATCATATTGCTCATAATTACTAAGCGATTAAATCTTTAACTACCCGTTACACGCGACTATAGTCATTACAGCTCAGAAGAACAGAACTTATTTACTGTCACTTCATAATGACAGTCGTTAATCGAACTGACAGTTGGACGTCTGAAAACCAAACTACACGTCAACACAATTAGCAGCTGAATTACGATTTCATGTTCAAAATAGTGTTGTAAATTTAGCTTTTTCTTGACAGTGACATAAACAAACGTAAGTGAAGGCTATAAAAGGGATTATACATTGGTCGTATATACGTCGCGAAACCGTCCGCGTCACCGAAACAAAGGGTAATAATGTAGGATCGGGTATCATGAACATCGGACCCAACGCAAATTGGTTTATTGAGATTGCAACTGCGATCTGGATTAAAAATGGCATGTGCCACTGGGCTCTGGATATTCATATAAAATAAATTAAACTTTTCTCTTTAAAAGTAAATAAATTAAAGTAAAAAAATATCCGAGTATATTTGAAGACATTTGGTTTATATCCCTACTTTCACCCAAACAACTTTTAAACGGCTCAATCGATTTTCATTAAACATGTCTAAGAACACTCACACATAATACAAAATAAACTAAATTGAAATCACTGCATCCGTTCGAGAGTTATGATGCCACAGACAGACGCGTCAAACTTATAACACCCCTCTTTTTGCGTCGGGGGTTAAAAATGTATTTTTATCCATAATTTTAACATTAATTTGTTATTACGTAGTTTTTGTCATGCTCTGCAACAGAGTCGCCCTGATACCGATCAAATACGAGTATATAAATAAATTTAGAGTATATAAAAGTATCTTCACGCTCATAACCCCGAAGAGGTAGGCAGAGGTACAACCAAGGTGGCAAGCCTATCGCCAACCGGGCACATTTCCAATCCCGACCAACATTTTTTTTATTAGAAAATTGGAAAAATCCAATTTTCTTTTTGTTGGCCGACCCGGGATTCGAACCCGGGACCTCATGCAGTCAAGTCCAACACCCGGACCGCTAGACCACAGAGGCGATTTATATAATACCGCTATATATGTATACAGTCGTGGCCAACTCATTAGGGACACTCTTTGGTTAAACCGAATTGTGAATTTATTTTTTATTTTCCAACGAGTCTAAACCATATTCCATATCTCTTTCTGCCTGTAAAATGATTCAAAATCATAGTTGTCACTACTACGTAAAAACTTAAAGGGGTTAGGGAGGGATCTTTGCATATACTACGAGTGGTTAGCGACGGGAGGGAGGGGTCGAAAAAATCTTAAAAATAGGTCACGTATTATGGGTACGTTCTCTAACCAGCTTGCTGTGCTGCGGTCGGCATTTACGTTATAACCATGCATTTTGTATTTTGTGTCGAATAAAAATTATAATTTGCACGTTTTTTTATTTCTTATATTTCGTAAATGCAGTGTTATCGACCAACCTAACCCTCTCTCAAAATTTTGCTGGTCGTTTTAACGTTACCCTGTCTATTGAACTGAGCAGAAGAAACTTAGAAATCTTTTGCAGTGTAGATGCCCCAACATATCACTGTAATGACCTCTCAGGCCCGCATTGTAGTTTCAATTTATATTGACCACACCGCATTTTCTCTTACAATCTGTTCCACAAAACATCAGTTTTCTTTCTTATCATATTTTAACCTTTAAATTTAATTTAACCTTTAATTGATACACCTGTTACATATTTTACTAATACACAATGTTGTTAGTAGCTCCTACCGTTTTCTCTCCCACCAAATGTATATACTTCGGTTTCTACTAATCTGGTTCGCATAAAATATGCCATAAGTCGAACCCCTTTTCGTGGTTATTTTTCTACTACTTGTATGTAACAGTGCTGTAGATTCTTTTATATTCGTTCTTTAGGTTTTGGCGTTCATGTTAGTATTTTGCCATAAGTCAAGTAGAAATTTCCATCAAATTTACCAAAATCGGGATTGAATTATAATTAGTCATAAGTCGTTAATAAGTCATGTCAAAGTCTTGAGTAAAGCGGTGGCTTCATTACTCAAGCCCATGTAGTGAGATTTGGCGGCAACGAGGAAATCACGATACGCTAATTTCGTCATGATTGTTTCATTTGTGTACTTTCACTGAACAAAATGTACAAAATGCCACCATCTTTTCTCTCGATGGCGCCAAAAAACTGCTCTGGTAAGTTTACCGGCTACCTTAGCCTCCGAACCGAAACACGTCATGACGTTATGGCCGCAGGAATAGGTAAGGCGGTGGTACCAATCCGGGCGAGTCGCTGCGAAAATTTACCACCTAGTCAGATGTCACTTTGTTAGTGATAGTAAGCCTATGCTCGCTTTTTACGAGCTGCCTGGCAAGGAAGGCAGATGGTCTATTCCGTATAGGAGGCCGGACCAACACGGGTTGTGAAATCGGTTGGCAAAAAAGCAAAGGTGGATCCAAGGAGAGGGTCATTTATGGTCATGAACCCACTCCCACCCGGGGAGTAGGTAGGTAGCGGTCCATGTGGGTTCCTTATTAAATTTAGTGTGCCCTGAATGAACCTTGAGTACGTGACGTGATGGTTATGGTTTGAAGACTTTATCCATCCCTGCTTAAGTGTAACACACACCGTCTTATTACTTATCACAGACTAAATTACTCTGAGGCTCAACCAGGTAATTTGTGGCCTTTATTTTGCTTCAAAAAAGCAATGATCAGCCAACGAAACAATTTGCATGGTGGTGCAATGGACATTTCGTCTCGTGTACGACCTTTGCGGGTTCTCTCCAGGAGACCACACGAAGTTTTGCGTGATATGGGAGAAAGCGTGGAGTAGTTAGATGTTGAAACCGTCGATGAAGAGGAAATGACCAAGTCTGCGGAAACTGTAATTTGTGGCCTTTATTTTGCTTCAAAAAAGCAATGAACAGCCAACGAAACAATTTGCATGGTGGTGCAATGGACATTTCGTCTCGTGTACAACCTTTGCGGGTTCTCTCCAGGAGACCACACGAAGTTTTGCGTGATATGGGAGAAAGCGTGGAGTAGTTAGATGTTGAAATCGTCGATGAAGAGGAAATGACCAAGTCTGCAGAATTTTTTTTTATTGTCTTCCAAACTTGAGTCCTCAATATATCGTTTGATGGTACTATAAATTAATCTTCTAATTAAATTCATTTTTTTTCAGTATATCTATAATTTGTGTTGATGTGTAACCACATCGATGCAGCGCGACAACCGCGACATTAGAATCAAATAGAGGTGACTTATCTCGTATCAGTGTGTGATATAGTTTTTTTTTTTTATGTTATTGGAAGGCAAACAAGCAGACGGATTTCCTGACGTTAAGAAATACACGCCGCCTAGAGACACCAAAGGTGGTAATGGTGCGTTGCCAACCTGAGGCCCCGGCCCCGGTCTAACATCCCGTGTTAGACCTCGAGTAAAAGTAAGTGATACAGATAAATCTTTCTGATACAGACTACATGTACTTATATCAACTTATCTTATGGTATTTTTATTTTAGCACTTGCCTTGGACTTGAGTTAACATCAATATATTTGTTTGTGTGTTTCAAATGCATGGTAATGTGGGTAATGTTTTATTTATTGATTTAATGTACTTTATATGCATTATTATCAAAAATTTTAGAGATATTCTACACGTATAAACTATAAGGGTGCCAAATTTTATGCTCCTGCATCCGCGCAATTTTCGTAAAAAGGGATCCAAAGTTTTGGCATCACACATGAGATGTCACAAATGAAAAAGAAATCCATTAACGTACATAAATAAATAGGAATCGAACTTATAACCTATTTTGGAAGTCGGTTGAAAGTGCAAGAATTATTTAAGTGTATATAAAGAATAAAATTCGTCAACCCTTGAACTAACTCAAGAAAAGCAACAAAATGATTTTCTAAATCTTTAATTAACGAGAATGTATCTACATAACGAAACAAAAGGCGGGTTCACGACTCGAATTAAAATGCTGGTACTATCCAGCACGGGGATCTTGTTCTGAAGCGGCGGGCTCCGTGTTGACTCGAGTATTGAACCCACTATCGGCGTTAGAACTGAACTAGTAACATACGACTTGTTTGAGGGCATTCATTATTGTATAGCTTTTAGCCTCTATGGCGCTTTATAAGCTTTGGGACTTTAGTACATTTTTAAATTATAATATTTTAAGCGCTTATTTTGCTTTGCCAGGGCCTGTTATTGAACATGGTATGAGAAACAGGCTCTATAAGGTCGGTGAGTATTGTATTTTGATTCATAATCGTACACGTTTTTACGCTTTTCTAACAAAAGTGTATCTCAGTTAGACCCCAATTTGAGACTCCTATCCAAACCATGAATGAGGATGGAAAATGGCCTCGCTGAAGTCGCGGAATACGGTAATTTGCTTCGTTACTTTATCATTTTAGTTGTTGTAGCTTTCCTCCACAGTAAAAAAATTTCATCCGAAAAAAGAATTTGACGGTGCTTTATTCCTGCATACTGCTTCAACAAAACGTGGGATCTCTTCAGTCTCATTACCATTAGGCGCGCATAGCGATGTTCTGTTTTTCTAAGATAAGCTCGTAGTCCTAAGTCTTCATTCAACACCTTTTTCACCGTGGTTTTGCTTAACCCTATCTTAAGGGCAAACAGTTGCTGCTTGCGGATGGGATTCACACAGCTTTAAACACTGCTGGTGTCCTAACAGAGTGAGGGCGACCGCTTCTTTTATTGTCTTCCAAACTTGAGTCGTCAATATATCGTTTGATGGTACGATAAATGAATCTTTTAATTAAATTCATTTTTTTTCAGTATGTCGAAAATTTGAGTTGATATGTAACCACATCGATGCAGCGCGACAACCGCGACATTAGAATCAAATACAGGTGACTTATATCAGTGTGTGGTATAGTATTTTTTTTTTGTTTTTTTTATGATATTGGAAGGCAAACAAGCAGACGGATTTCCTGATGTTAAGAAAAACACGCCGCCTAGAGACACCAAAGGTAGTAATGGTGCGTTGCCAACCTGAGGCCGGGATGTTAGGCCTCGAGCAAAAGTAATTTTACCGGCTACCTTACCCTCCGAACCGGAACACGTCATGACGTTATGGCGGCAGGAATAGGTAAGGCGGTGGTACCAATCCGGGTGAGTCGCTGATAAACTCTTTAACCTAGTAATATAATATATAATAGTATTGAAGAATTAATTAAAGTCCTAAGCCTTTTCAGGACAATCTGGTAAAAACGACTGTCTTTTATTTAAAAGATTGATATAATAAAACTAAAGTATAAAATATTGAGTAATAAAGAGAAAAAAAAGTCCTAAGCTACTAAAAATGTATTGCAGAGCGAAATTTGTCCTTTTTTCCCAATGTTTGTCTGTCTGCCTGTTTTCCGGTTGTTTCACACCAAATCCACCTAGGTATCTGATTACTGAGAAAATTGGTTTGCGGAATGCGGATACTATACATTTCGATGAAAATTGTAACATACTTTTTTATACCGTTTTCTTAAGATGCTCCCATAGGAGAAGGAAAATTAAAACCTGTCTCTGCCTAATTCACAAACGCTCATTCAGATTTCGTTTATTCCTTATGGTTTGTAAGGCTATGTATAGCAGTTTGTCTTAGAAATGTCTCTCACAAACTTTGCAATTCAGAATGTACGGACATACAATTTTCGGCATAAATTGTACAAACAGCTTCTATAACTTGAAATTTAAATGTTCCTATTTGAACGTAAAGGTCAATTCAAGTTAGTATTGTAATACCAGCGTAAATACCAGATCTTCTGTCTAGTACCTAGTAGGCGGAGATTATCGAATGCCAAACGTTTTGTGGTTTCAAACTTTGTTATACATCCCAAACAATACTTATAAAATACCTACTAGTATGAGATTTCATGTATGTAAAGGTTTGTATGTATGCAGGTGATTACATAAAATTTGTCTTAACTGTATTTGAAAAACTGTTACATAGTCTTACCTCAAAGTGTAGGAAGTGTGAGTGAGGTAATCATTATAACCTACGTATGAATTAAAAAAAACAAGTAAAAGTAACTCTTCAGTTTTTCCACACAAAGTAGGTCTTAATAGATTTTACGTGTCACCTGTCAGGCGGAATGAAGGTCGTCGGTCGGCTAGTCGCCGATGCTTCTCTGCAGTCGATGCAACTGCAATCGTCGCTCTCCGCACCGCACACATGATACCTATTTGTATCAGATTTTTTTGGCATCCGTTTTCAAATTAATCAAGATCGAATCACAGAATAATAGGTACTATTGTATACTTAGGGTTACTCTTGAATCTCAATATCGTGCGAATTGGAAATTAGAATCGTATATGTCATTTCAGGCACTTTTGAACACAGTACTACACACATACATATATATCTTCAACGCCAAGTCCCTTACGCGTTAGGCAGAGAGTATCGAGTACCAAACCTCACGATCCTGACAAACCTGTCTGGCTTCCTTTACATTTATTGCCCATTTCATACAAACACGCCAGTTTTGAAAGACTCTTGACACCACCCTTAAATATCATTTGAGTGGTCTGATCGTGGAATGTCAACCTTAGTCTCCCCGGGTACCTATATCCATCCACATTCGCATTGTATATTTGCTTTGTCAATCTTTCATCTGTCATTCTTTCCACATGACCGAACCTGTAGAGCATGCCCTTTCGCAATTTAACACCAACACTTTCTTTCAATCCCACTCTTTCTCGGATGTCACTGTTACGAATGCGGTCAGCGAGCGTTCTACCAAAGATTTCCCGTAGCGCTCTCATTTTGACCGCATTTATCCTACTTTCATGTTTTTTATGACATATAATTTCCCTCGCTTCCATATGATAACGTTGGGATAAACACAGAATTATGCAAAGCGAGTCTAGCTTTTTGACTCAAAACCTCGCTTTGGAATAGCTTACCCAACGCCCCATTCACACTATTCCCTGCACTCACTCTCCTCTCTACATCCGCGGTGTACCTTCAATCCCTGCTAAAAGCACAACCAAGATATACAATTTCATTAACTTGCTCCAACTTTACATCATCAACCAAATTCAGTTTGGTGTCAATAACTTATTTTTGACAATTTGTGGGTTGGTATATTTTGGAATAACTCGGTCCAATTATGGTGCATGTTACGCGCTCCATTTATTGACACGTCTTAAGTGGCTCGACTATATTACACACTCGTTGAAGTTTCTTCTATTAGTTGTTGAAGGTAGGAGGCATACGGGTTTGGAAGTTCGGTGGAAGACGACTCCCTTGGTCTTGATGTTAGCGACTCGATTGAAGATGGTGTCCATCTCGATCAGGTAAAACTCATTCGTGCCCAAGAAGCAACAATAGAGGAATATTTTTGTCCTTGATGACGACAAGAGTCCCTTCTTGTGTCTTGTGATTGGAACCTCTTGTATTTTTGTTTTGGATTTCAGAAGTAATGCTCCGCAATGAAATTCTACTATTTGTGACTTCTGGGTGAGAAACGGGAAACCGGAAATGGGATGTAGTCAAAGGGGAAGCATTTGATAGATCGTTTCATAAATAGGTCAAGTATTTCAAGTATTTGTACGTACGGTGGGTGACACCTTGCGTGGTCTTCATTTCGGTTTTTCACGTAAGGTCACTATAGGCCTAACACCCAGCCACAGTTGACTAATTGACGTTTACCTAATCATAACTCGGGAAAATGAAAAAAATGCTTATGATCAGTCTTCATTTAATGAACTTACGTAGTGCAGTAACAGATGTCCTTAATATTAAATATATCTAATAATAAAGCCAGTTTTCAACAATAGCATGAACATCTACTCTGCCCAGCACCCTGGGTAAAGTGGATTCAGTATAGGGCAAAGTGAACAACAATACTATTTGTCATGGAATTAAACATAATATAACAATCGCAATATAATAAAAACGTAAAAGAAACGTTATTACACATCACTACAACTTATTGTAGTTATTTCACTTTTTATCCACTTTTCCCTATTCGCTTTACCCTTCGGGTACATTTTTGACGTTATAAACCAAAACATCTAAGCTGGTCGTTTCCGATTAGTTAGAAGCTGGGATTAGGTCGCACCTAATCCAAAAAATAGGTAAGTACCGTTCCACGGAATCCACCTAATCCCGTTCCCACAGACTGCAAATACTACAATGAAATATTAAAATCCAATACCTAATCCGATAATAGGGACGTGGAAAGAGCGTTCCAAAGTATTTGTCTTTGACACTGAACGGTAGATTGATGATTCCTCATTCCAGTTTGTTTGTCAGCGTATTCAATTAAATACCTATTTAGTTTATTAATTAATTAATTATACAGCTATATCTAAGCGTTTTAATAATAATAAGATAATTTGATAATTGCTGTTTTTAACCGCCGACGGAAAAAGAGGTGTGATATAAATTTAACGTGTCTGTTAGTGTGTGGTGGTGTATGTGTGTCTGTATGTCTATCTGTCTGTCTGTGGCATCATATTCGTAACGTTTGAATGGATTGACCGATTTAGTTGGGGATTTTTCTGTTTAAAAGCTGGCGTGTTCAAAATGGTTTTTAGCTACATTATGGACACTTATTATCGGGGTTTATTAAAACTTTTAAATTTTGCTGCTACTGTTTTAAAATGTTATAGGTATCCTAAATATAGCTGTTTAATTATTTAGTTTTAGATAAGTCAACATTGTTGGTTTTTCAGTAGTTGAATTGACGAAAACACATTTTTAATATTTTTATCATCTTCATGCTGCTTGATTTGCTGGTAGACAGAGTAAAGAGAATAACGAGCAGAGTGCTTAGAACGAGACCATCTTATTAATATACATGGCGTAAAGTAGGCGAAGGTTTAACCTTGTCTTATAGTCTTTATTACAATGTGATACACATTATAAAATCAACTTAAGTTTACTCCTTCGTTAGTCCCTGTTTATTAATGAGACGAGACGAGAGAGACGACAGTTTCTGCAACGCCAATACTACCTTCCGGGAGACCGAACCTGTTTTTGGTGCTGCGTTCTAATTACTGGGCCGTTGGGGAAGTTTCGATATCTCTTTGAATAACAGTGCCGTAGTGAGTTTAGTACTTTTTAGTTCACCACGCTTAACTGGTTTGTCGGTTGGGGAGATAACCAAAGCTTTTTCTAGTGGTGCATGTATCTAATGGTGTAGGTACTTATTTGAAATAGCAGACCGTTGGACCACAGAGGCAATCCCATGAATTTTACAATTAAATATATATCACGTATCCTGTGTATTGTGACTAAATAAATTAAAATGAAACAGGCTGAGCTTTTAGAAAGCTTCCACCCCTTTGATGTACTTATAACAATTTTAATAACAGAGTGGTTTGGACTACACCTAATAATGTCGTTTCTTTTCTTGCAAATTACTTACGACCATTTAATAATTACATTGAGACACAAACGGTTTTTCAATAGCCGGAGATAACATCCGACTATTCATTTTGTATGCAAGAATAATTGTATGTTGCCAGCCTACTTAATGTCTCAAAACCGTGCTCGTTTGGTTGACAAGTTTCATTCTTTTGGGATTCTGTGAGCAGATTTTAATAATAACTGGATATCCTAACAAAATGCGTGAGACCTGCTCGTAGCCTTGTGATGTTTTTGACTAAACTTTTCAAATGTTGTTTCACTAATTCTATTTTAAAGTATTACATACTGTTAGAAGAAGGTTCATATAAAAAAACGGGTTGCACTCCGAGAGTGCCGGCGGAAGAAAAACTTGAAAATTAACGTTGTGCATTTTTGATATTTTGGAATGGTTTAGAAAAAATTTGCATGAATTGCTTTAATTATCAGTATGAAAGTACTATCATTTACGTGCTATAATACAATAGTCTTGTGCTTAATCGGACATTTTTGAGTTCGCATTGTAATCGTACAACCCGTAAAATGTACTAGTACACTTTATTAGTACTATTAGTACCTACCTAGTACTCTGTGCTTAACCATGAAACTTCAGTACGCTAACTACTAGTACGGCCATTTCATAATTTACCTCAGCCAGTTAAATTTAATAAAATAAAATTAATTAAAAACATATTAAAATATTTGCACACCACAAGTTGGTAGAATATGTAGGAAGGCTTAAATAATTTTGTAACATCTTTGTAACACTCATATTCCGCAAATAAATATTTTTTCTTTCTTTTCTTTTCTTTCTTTCTTAAAATAGTATTACAATAACATAGATAAAATATGATGAAATATTTGTTTTTCAAACTTATTCATAATTCAATTCAATGTAATATACATGTGTATATCAATTTTCTTTCTATTAATATTTCCTTTGTTAAACTTACAACTTTTTCGAAAACAGCTAAACTTCTTTACAATGTTGTACTGGAGTTTCTATTAACTGAGAAACTATGACACAAAACAATACAAGTGTTTTACTAATTACTAAACTAATATCTATTTTAACTAACACAAACTGCAAAGCATTAAAGGCAATAAACCGTTTACACTTTACAGTACTATTATTTAATACTGCAGATAAAGCGCTGAATGAAATAAAGTGCCTAATAAAATCACACAGAACGTTTAACAGTTCAGCGTAAACGTTGTCTGATTCCATTCAATAGTGTATTGTGATAATTGACACCAGTTGATAAGCAAGATTTAGTTAAGGTTACACATAATTTGAAAAACCCCAGAGCAACTGGCTATGACAACATAAGCAGTATTAAAGAATGTTGTCAGTGTGATATCAAAACCTCTTTGTCATATAATTAATTTATCAATTTTAGAAAGAAAATATCACGATCGTTTATATAAAAGTCTATTGTCAAGCCATTATTTAAAAAAGGCGATATATGTGACATGAACAATAATTATAGACCAATAACTTTAATTCCAGTAGGTCCATTTTTTAAATAATGTTTGACAAATTATACAGTAATCTACTTCCGTTTGATTTATTAAAACATAATCAATACGGATTTCGATTTAGTTAAAAAAGTAACAGAATGCCTCAATAGTTAAAAGTTTACCCTTGCTGTATTTTGTTACAGAAACTTGAGAGATATGGTATTAGAGATAATTCTTTAGAATGGTTTAAAAGCTATTTAGAGAATAGAAAACAATGTGTTGAGATATCAAAAGTAAGTGGAAACCTGCAAGAAATTCTATACTTCAAGCTATCTTTTTAATGACTGCCGTGTACCACAAGGCACTGTTTTAGGGTCATTACTTTTTAATTTACATAAACGATTTGCTTGATGCTATTAATCATGATTCAATTTAGTTTGCTGATGATTCTCATCAAGAGCCAAAATAAAAACGATTTATTAGAGGAAACAAGTAAAACTTTGACTAAAGTGACAGAATGGTTAAATAAAAATAATCTAAAAATAAATCTTACAAAGACAAAATTAGTTGAATTTGAAACACATTATAAAGATACTAAAATAATTAAATACTATTTTAAATAATACTACTATTGGGAATGTAGATTGTACTAAATTCCTAGGAATAAAAGTCGATAAATTTTGTAGCTGGAAATCGTATACTGATTCACTTTGCAATAAAATCGATAGGTTTGTATATGTGTTGAGAAGAATTAGAGAAGTGTCACGATTAAAGGTGTCTCTAATAGTTTATCATGGGTATATACCCGTTCTTTCGTCATTCTTTCGTTTAGCAGTATGGTATTCCTATTTGGGGGAATTCTGTAGAATTAACTAGACTCTTTAGAGTTCAGAAAAAGTGTATACGTGCGATATGTAGTGTCAATCAGTAACATTCATGCAAGGCACTTAAAATACTACCTTTACCTTATATATATTGGCTGTATGCCTATTTGTAAGAAAAACACATTATAGAAATAGTAAGAAACTACATGTGCCTAACCAAAAACTCAACATTTACAAAATTAATGTGTATTGCATGTCCATTCGTATATATAACCAAATTCCTGATAATCTTAAATGATTTCCATTAAATAGATTTCAAAAAAAGGTATTCAACTTACTTTTAGAGAAAACATATTATAGTGTTAAAGATTTTCTTGCAATAAAAATAACAAAGTATTTCTAATATGAATATCAACAAGAATAAATAATAAAGTATTTTTTCTAATATGACTGGTTGCCGGGGAGTTTGTTTTGCCGCTTCTTCTCCTGTGTGGCTAAGTTTAGAAACCGTGGTAGTTTACGGTAGATCGGGATTAATTTACATTCTAAAAATTGTATTTCTAAAAATTCTAAAAAATAGTGTGTAAATAGTAAATACATAATTAAAATTACTAATTTGATTAAAACCTATTAATATATTTACACACCACAAGTTGGAACAATATGTTGAAACGCCTAAATAATTTTGTAGCATCTTTGTAACAATCATATACCGCAAATATTTTTAATCTTTTTCTTTATTAAGCAGGC
Source organism: Calephelis virginiensis (assembly GCA_002245475.1). Taxonomy (NCBI): domain Eukaryota; kingdom Metazoa; phylum Arthropoda; class Insecta; order Lepidoptera; family Riodinidae; genus Calephelis; species Calephelis virginiensis. Next base: position 206,166 of record NJDC01002221.1, on the reverse strand, counting down.
TGGCAACATACAATTATTCTTGCCAAATGAATAGTTTGATGTTATCTGAGGCTATTGAAAAACCGTTTAAGTCTCAATGAAAATAATAAATAGTCGTAACTAATTTACAAGAAAAGAAACGACATTATTAGGTATGCCGTATGGTTCTGTTATTAAAATTGTTATAAGTACATGAAATGGGCGGAAGCTTTATGAAAATTTGCCTGTTTCATTTTAATCTACTTAGTTATAATACACAGGATGTGAGATTAATATGAAATTGTAAAATTAATGAATTTGCCTCTGTGGTCTAGCGGTCTAGCGTTCGGACTTGACTTCTTGAGATCCCGGATTCAATTCCCGGGACAGTCATTAAAAAAAATAAAAAAAAAATATTATCGACTATGTTCATCATGATACTTTGATCAGGAAATTGCGCCATTAAGGAATTAAAAACAAAGCTCTTGATATCATGATTTCATACTTGAACAATAGTGTCAGAGTGTTATGATAAATAGTAAAACCTCTTGGGATTCTGTGGTACTGCGTACCGCAATATATACTTACCTTATTACATAGTGGGATAACCACGACATTGTATTGTCCGCGGATGACACTTCAATAATATTTCAAGTGATATACACAATTAGGTAAGTATTACGAAGTAAGCAATGCGATATCCAAAATTATTCATTGGTTTACAGTTAACAATATTCTTTATAGTTTAAATAGTAATAAATCGAAGTGTCTTATTAGATTTTCAATGACTTATGTTAGTCTAGTAGATTCCAACATGCAAGTGAACGGATTTAAACTGGATCTGTTTGAATCCACTGTGTTTTTAAGTATAACAATTAATAATAAATTACAATGAGTCAGAAACTGGCAAATAAGCTGAGTTCAGCAGCGTTTGCAGTTAAAAAATAAGAACATTAACAGATGTTGAAACGTCCCGAATACTATATTTTAGCTATCTTGATAGTCTACTAACTGATAAGGTTCATCTTTGGGGGAATTCTGCAGAATAAGTAATTATAATTAATAAAAAAAAATACAATATAATTAAAAAAATATATGATCTGAAGGTCCTAAAATTATAAATATAAACTTACACTCACGAATATATATCGCTTGAACAGCCGGCCGTCGAAACAAAAATCACAAAACACGGTGCGCGTCAACAGAAAGTGGTCTTACTCTCCCTTCGTCTTATGCATTTTCGATCAGGTCACGTGTCCTGACGCCAGCTTAAGATTTTTTACCCACCAAAAAGTGTGAAACTGCTAAAGAAGTTTTCACTTCAAAAAACTAATTTCGCTTTCTATAAATAAAATCCTCAGAACTCCAATAAGAGTAGGCGAAATTGATTACCTACTACTCGTGAGATGTTTTTATTTGGCTGTGACCATAGGCATCGCAATTATACGCAAATACCGCTCATAAAAACCTAAACCAGTAAAAACCGCTGCTAATAATGCCCATATAACATTTTCACACGCATTATGCTAACAACCGGATTTGCCCGTCGCTCATTTGTTTAATTGCATACGATCGATTATTGACGCTTGCTCCATAATCATTAGACCGATCGTGCTTGCGAATCATTTTACGGACGAAACGCCATAATTATTAGTGATATTCAAATTGACTTTGACATTAGAACTCGAATAACTAGTATTTTGTTCACGTTCCAATGTTTATATAAATATAACTACTTGTAGGTTTATTTCATTAGCAACTATGTAAGAAGTGTATAGTATCTACAGCTATTTAAATTATGCGCTTCGACTATACACTTTTTACTCTTTTGACACTTTATACTTTAAAGTATCTTCACGCCCATATCCCCGAAGAGGTAGGCAGAGGTACAACCAAGGCACCCACGACTAGCCAAAGACACTAAGTCCCACAATGTGATAGGTGGCAAGCCTATCGCCAACCGGGTACATTTCCAATCCCGACCAACATTTTTTTTTAAATTAGAAAATTGGAAAAATCCAATTTTCTTTATGTTGGCCGACCTGGGATTAGAACCCAGGACCTCATGCAGTCAAGTCCAACACCCGGACCGCTAGACCACAGAGGCGACATATATATTATACTTTTACTTTTAAATTGGCTGACCTAATCTAAATGATAAAGCGAAATGATTTATTATCTAATAACAACTCTATATAGATATCTTTAAAACTTTAAAATACATTCGGATTTCCGAAGCTCGACGAATATAGCCGAAGCGCATAATTTAAAAAGTACTACTATAATGTTTTAGACCCGAACTTAAATCGACCTGCACCGAGCTAATAATAGGATGAAACATATTTTATAATAAATAAACAAATATATTAAAATGGGTTACCTAAAAAAAGAATAGATGACATATACTTTTAATTTAATAAAATATATTTATCATCAAATATTGCAATATTAAAATAATAAGAAAATTTTAACCTGTCTCAACAGTTTATGACGTATATAATATGAAGCAGTAGGAATGCCTACTATTTATCAGGATTGTCAGTTATGAACATGTGCGTCGTTGCCAGTTACTTTCACTTGATTAGGTATTAAAATTAAATATGTTTCATTCTATTATCAGCTCGGTGTAGGTCGATGTAGGTTCGGATCTTTTACTAGACCCGCAGTCAGATTAGTTGGTACCTCCGGACCGCTAGACCACAAAGGTGATCAGAGCTCATAGAAATACCTAGATCTATTGACTAAACGATAAGGATTTAAAAATTTCAATGCATGAATTGAATTAACGTTAAACGATAAGGATTTAAAAAAATATCAGAGAGAAACGAAAGTTAAGGTAAAAATACTTATTGTATTTTCTTTATCGAAAATTTGTGTGTTGAAAAAATATATCTTATGTATAAAATTCTCGTGTCTCAGTATTCGTACCCGTACTCCTCTGAAACGGCTTGACCATTGCTCATGGAATTTTGTGAGCATATTGAGTAGGTTTGAGAATCGGCCAACATCTATTTTTCATAACCGGCCGGAATATGGCCGGAATGTTAGACCCGTTGTGCAAGTCTTTCGGCTACCATGCCGAACCGGAACATGACAGAGTCATTATGTCGCATGAATAGATAAGGCAGTGGGTCCCTACCCGGGCAAATTTCTGCACAGCACTACCACCAGTGGTGTTGTTGGTAATTGGTTGGCAGAGAGGCAGATCTACTGAGTGGAGCCGGATTAACGCGTCAAAGTTGGGGATTTTGAGTTATAATTAACTAGCGGTCCGCCCCGGCTTCGCACGGTAATGAAATATACATATAAACCTTCTTCTTCAATCACTTTATCTATTAAAAAAACCGCACCTAGATCCGTTGGGTAGTTTTAAAGATTTAAGCATACAAAAAAACATTGGGACAGAGGAAGCGACTTTGTTTTATACTATGTAGTGATAATGCAAAATTTTTCGGCTATCTTGATGACATCATTAATGATAAAAATTTAAAAATGCAATAGTATAACTCAAAATCACCGGATGGATAGTCATATAATTAACAAATGACTACCTTGAAATCAAGACCTTTTCAAAAAAGGACGATAAAAATCAATTTGTTAATTATGTATTGTGTTACCTCCTCTCTTTTTGGAGTCGGTTAAAAACGCTTTAAACTACTTTTTTCTATAAAATGAAAAGTGGCGTTGCCAAGTTGATGATAAGATTTGTCTGACACCATATCCTGAAAACGACAACACGACAACGGTAACAGCAACAAAAGAAAAACTACCACCTAACCATGATCACAGTGCTAGTGATGGACTATATTCTCCGCTGACTTGATGAATGTAAATAATTATCCCTGGACAAGTTACACAAATTGAATCATACCCCTAAATAAGCAAATTATATGCTTGTGTTAAGGGCGTCAGTCAACGATGTCAATACATAGAAATACATATATATATATACCAGAATAAGTTTAATAAACACCCAGAACCGGAAACACAGATATTTAAATGTTCATCACACAAATGCTTGCCCTCGTCGGGAATCGAACCCGAGCCTCGCGATTGCTCGGTGTCGTTAAGCGTGTTCGAGACTTACTTTAGTACTTTTTGTAATTGCATTATTGATAACTATTCTTGTTTTCTATGTTGGAGGGTTAAGTAGCTGGTAGTCATGTCACCTAAGACCCTGGTAGAGTGATATTAACACACCAGTAACAACAACGGTGTCTATAAGCGATAGTCGACTCTCACTTACGAAAAAGCTTCCTGTTTCCTTTATTTATATTACAAAAAACAATAACAAAGGCCCTTAGAGACGTAAGAAACTGGTATTTATTTTACCATCTATTATCCGATAACTCATACTTTTTGTATTGGTTTTTGTATTACTCCTAACATGGTGCCAGCAGTATGGCAAGTCCTATTCGATACCCTTATCAAGCCCTATGAGGTGAAGCACCCTAGGTGGCCACTACCTTAAACAAGACTTTTATTTAATGGACTTTTAACTTTCCCTATGTAGTCATGAAAAAACGTGCTTTTTTCACCTTGGCATATATATAGTTTTTCGATTTGTAATTGTAATATATTTTTGTATATGTTTTCACCTAGAAAAAAATACACTAATATTATATATAACGAAACAAGTAATACTGTCTACATGTAAAAATTAAATAATATGTCGCCTCTCTGGTCTAGCGGTCCAGGTGTTGGACTCGACTTCAGGAGGTACCAGGTTCGATTCCCGGGTCGGGCAACAAAAAGAAAATGTGGTTTTTCACATTTTCTAATAAAAAAAATGTTGCTCAGGATTGGATATGTGCCCGATTGGCGATAGGCCTGCAACCTATCACATTGTGGATCTTAGTGTCTATGGCTAGTCGTGGGTGTCCTGGTTGTGTCTCTGCCTACCTGTTCGGGGATATGGGCGTGAAGATACTTTTTTTTAAAAATAAACTAACTTGATTGATTTTCTTGTTTTTGTATACTTTTACTTATAGTAGAACTATAAACTATAAAAGTCTATATAGAAAACAAAGACATTAAAAGCGCGTTGCGAACCTGAGATCGACATTAGACTTACATAAATACTCCAGCTCCTCTACCCTTTTAACTGAAACATGATAATAGCAAACACAAACGTTATTTGTGACAAAACTGAATAAGAAGACAGTATTTTAATAAAAGCTGTCACAACTCACAATATACTTCGATACTTCCAAGTTAGAAACTTAAAATGCTTTATCATCGCAGGTATGTGAGAACAGTCTTTTGAAAAAAGAAATACTTAAGGATAATTGCATATTCATGGTAAAGTGCATTAGAAACCATGATCTAGCCGCGAGGAAACCATTGTTGATAGTGCACTATCAGTCCGTCGCAGTCCGCCATGGTAGCCCGCTCAGTGCGCATGCGCGCGCTATACCGCGAATCCCGGAGGTTTCAAATACTTTAGTTTTATTCAATATACCTAAACAAAATAATATATATAGACTTTTATTAAAATTGTACAGTTTTTAACGCGTTCTGTAATAACACACATTTTTAATCAGTAATATAAAAACAAAAAACTTTTTTTGCAAAAAGAAAACAGTTTTTAAAATAAACCGGTTACGTAAATAAATCATAAGTCAAAACATTTTTTTTATTTTCGTAACAATTGGTTGTATAAAAAAAAAATATGATAACATAATTAAAACAGTGGCTTAGTATAAAATAAAAAAGTATTCACTTAAAATGGACATAAAAGCACATATATAAATATCGAACAAATAAACATTTTAAATAAGTTAAAACTTTCTGGATAGTTCTAATTTCAGTAAAATTATGTTAATTAAGATTTAAATGTCAAAGAACAACAATTACAATTACAAATAATTACAACCAATAGTCGTACTAATGGTAATATACATAATAATGATTATATAGAGACCGGTTCACAAAAAAAACATATTTTTTTACCAACGTATGAGTATCTGTACAATGGAACTCTACCAAGTGCCGATGATAAAAATATAGAATTATCATAAATGCTTTTCTATCAATATAGACATGCAGTGCTCTGCAAGATACATTCGTATTACGAAGTATATGTTCTGTGTGACATTTTTTTGTGTCAGTTGGATTGTTTGTGTTAGTGAACTAAATTCGGTTACTGAAAAAGAGGGGAGAAAATACTCTACGGCGAAAACAGTAGTGGGATACTCTGATGCTGCACAAGCGGAACTTGATAAGCCTTCTCCAATCGCCTGCTCGAGATTACCCGCCTTTCCGGAAGTGCCTTTAATAGTTAGTTACAATTTTACTTACTATGTTTTTTTTTAGTTTTTTATCATGATTCATAGAGCCATCACCCGTTGGAAAGGCCGAGGCAAAGATCCATTTAATATGGTTTGATTTGCCCAAGCTAACAGATTCGTTGGTAGTAAGAAATATTCGCCGCCTATACGATCCAAATATGTTAGTATTGAATTGCCAATCTGAAGTTAAGGCTTTAAGCATCTTATGTCAACAAGATTACAAATTACCCAACATACAGACCAGAACTCTGCAATGTAGAGCACCGACGTTATAGTGGCAGTTATGGTTACTGTGTAAAAAAACCAACGCTCACTTCTTAATAGCTGATCGGTAGGAAACTAGCAGACTGATATTATTTTAATGACCTTGGGGCCAAGTTTGCGAAAACCAGCTAATGAACATGCGGCATATCCCGAACTGACAATGGAAAGTCTCCGAAACCAGCATGTTAGTCTTGGCTCTCGATACACGCTGCGAACCTCGCAAGGGACTAGACGTCTCACATATATCTAGCCCATATATCTATACGTATCACATATATATATATATATACGTATATCTATACGTATAGATATATGTGGTACGCCATCTAGCCCATATATCTATACGTATCACATATATATATATACGTATATCTATACGTATAGATATATGTGGTACGCCATCTAGCCCATATATCTATACGTATCACATATATCTAGCCCATACAATATTTTTGTTGTACAATAAGCAACTCACAATTTATTATTTTGTAAATAGCCTACCGGTTTCGCTTATAAAGCATCATTAGGGCTAAAACTTAAGTTTTAAGCTTATACAGCATCATCAGGGCTACTAACTTAAGTTTTAGCCCTGATGATGCTGTATAAGCGAAACCGGTAGGCTATTTACAAAATAATAAATTGTAAGTGATAAGTAAAACAGTACAAGTGTTTCTTTATTTAAAAATATGAATATTTGGAAGTTTTACCAAGCGCTGATGATGGAAAATATCAAATATAACCTTCTAGGTAGCCTAATGAAGCATTTTGAGTTATGAGGAGCCTTTGCCATAATGCTATGAGCATATTATTAGGAATAAAATAAAAATAAGTACAGTAAGCGACACTGTCACCGATTTTTACTACAAAGGGACATAGGGACAGAGGGATCGACTTTGTTTTATACTATGCAGTGAAATAGACATAAAGTGCGAACCAGACTTACCCACCAAGAGTTCCGTAGTAACAAAAGTACTAGCAAGCACCGTCCACAGTTAATGAATATAGATGAAGAAAAGATAATAATATGTAACTGTGTGTTCTAAAATACCATTTTTGACTTAAAAAAATATTTTCTTTTTGATAGCGAAAACTAAACTTACGAATTATGAAAATTTACTATCTTCCTGAGGTAAGTAAGAAGTAAGTATCTTCACGCCCATATCCCCGAAGAGGTAGGCAGAAGCACAACCAGGGCACCCACGACTAGCCGAAGACACTAAATCCCACAATGTGATAGGTGGCAAGCCTATCGCCAACCGGGCACATTTCCAATCCCGACCAACATTTTTTTATTAGAAAATTGGAAAAATTCAATTTTCTTTGTGTTGGCCGACCCGGGATTCGAACCCGGGACCTCATGCAGTTAAGTCCAACACCCGGAGCGCTAGACCACAGAGGCGATTTCGAGGGAATCTCCTTAAGGTTCTTCCAAAATACTTGTTCCAATGTTTAGACAGTGTCGCGTAAAAGTATCTTCACGCCTATATCCCCGAAGTAGGCAGAGGTACAACCAGGCCACTCACGATTAGCCGAAGACCCGAATTGGATATTGGATGACCCTGTATATAGTGAAAACTACTCGCTATATTTCGACGAAACGAATTTTCATTGACATTGTTTGGGAGTTATAATGCCACAGACAGACCGAGAACTGGCAGGCACGCACACACTTAAGCGTGCACACACGCAAACTATTAACTCCTCCTTTTTCCGCCGGATATTAAAATTTACATTGACGTGAATGTTGCTTGAAATAAAAAAAAATACTTAGAACATTATAGTTAGTCTTTGTACAAATGGCAGATATTTATTAAGTTATTAATTTTATTTTTTATTAACTTTTAAATGTCAAAGAATAAAAAACGGATTATTGCAATTTAAATATTAATCGTTGTACTAATGATCAAGAAATTTTAATATTATTCAGATAAAACCATTATACCGGTTTATTAAAAATAAATCTCTTTCCTCACTTGCCTCGTGGTCTACTTGTCTGTATTTCCGATAGCTATATAAGGTTCGATTCTCAAGTCAGGCAACTCAAAAACTGTTTATTCAATTTTTACTAAAGCTGCTCACTTTGCCCGAGATTGAATAAGATAATAAAACTTTTAAACTCGCATCAGGACACGTGACCTGAAATTTCGTAAGACGAACATTCAGCGCAGGACGCTTGCACGGATAAGACGGCAAAGGGCGCTTGCGCGAATGTTCGTATTGTCATGTTTGTCTACGAAAGCGCAGTAAATGGATATTGTATTCTACCACATAAATGATAGTACGTTCATACTGATAATTAAAGCAATTCGTGCCAAATTATTCCCTAACCATTCCAAAATATCAAAAATGCACAACGTTAATATTTAAGTTTTCACTACTGCCGGCACTCCCGGAGTGTGACCAGTCGTTTTTTTATTCCCTCGTTTCTTTGCAGTCAAACGGGATAAAAAAGTATCGTCCATCTCGTGGTTTTAAGCTAGCTTCCCATCAATTTTCAGCCAAATCGGTTCTGCCGTTCTTGAGTTAAAAATAATGTGACTAGCACTACTCTTTTATTTATTTATAAAACAATTTACCCAATTTAGAGTCATCTTAAGCAATTATTTGACTAAACTTTATGGTTTATAAATCACTATTAGCAAAACCAGCGGTTATTAAAAGTAATATTCCCTTTATTTTACCCCCCAAGACTTCTAGTTTGCATACAAATTACCCATGATTGATGAAAGTTTTAATTCACCGTCTTCGGACTTTTCAATCGCCCGTGTTATAATTAGTAAATCTTAAATTTTATAGAGTTGTTTAATATTTGGAAAATATTAAGTATTTTTAGGGCCACATATATACGCAATACACTTTTTTTAGCCCGATGCAAAAAGAGGGGTGTTATAAGTTTGACGTATCTGTCTGTCTGTGTTACTGTTTATCTGTGGCACCATAGCTCCCGAAGGGATGCAATATTTTTTTTTTGTATTAGAGGTAACTTATGTGCGAGTGTTCTTAGACATGTTTGATGAAAATCGATTGAGCCGCTTAAAAGTTGTGGGGGTGAAAGTGGGGAGATAAACCGAATGACCGCAAATTAACTTGGATATTTTAACTTGTTTAAAGGGAAATTAAGTTCTTGTGTCGGGGGTGTTTTAAATTTTTAATTTTTTTTTGACGTTTTCATTACTACTTACTTTACAATCTATTTCAGGCATTAATAGCCTGAAGTAGGTTACCTTTCATCATAACGATAGTGTCATGTTAAGGTCCGAAGAGTGAGATAGCAGGTAGACTTGGGCAATAGGCCTAACACCCCATCTGCAGGACATCGACGCATTTATAAGATCTTCTATAGTGTCGTAGTAATGAAGAATATTTTGTTTTACTGTGTTATTTCAGATAATTAAACTTAGTAAAAATGCAAAAATTGACTCTAACTACTTAACTTTCATTGAGTATGACATCGTGGGTTTGATAATTGTTATTTCGAAGGTAAGCTATTGATTTCGAGATAATTTCCCATAAATTTTATCAACATCCTGCCGGTAGTTTCGATACTTGTGGTCGCCCATTGGTCGAAATAATCGAATTGATCGGTCGACCACAATAAATTTTAATGTATTGTTGATAAGAACGCCATCTTCATTTCTCAAGACCAACTACTGAACTTCATGAATAGTTAGAGCGCTATCTGTGATATTTTATCATTATCATCAATATATATTTTATTTGTGTGTGTCAAATGCTACCATTAGTGTGAGTAATGTTTTATTTATTGATTTAATGTACTTTAGCATTATTATTGAAAAATATTGGCGTTCTGCATTTCTCCTACACAAAAACTATGTGTGCCAAATTTTATGCCCCTGCGTCCGCGCAATTTTCGAAAAAAAGGATTCAAAGTTTTGGCATCACGTATAGATTTTAAATATAGATTATAAACCTAAATCGTCGCGTATTACTAACATTTGTAATTATTTATACGGGATACTCACGGTATATTTTTATTTTATTTGTCGATATTTCGGCCTAGTTGCATAGACCTAAAACATATCGTGAGTATCCCGTATAAATAATTAAAAATATTGACTAAATTATTGTTTATTGCAACAGCACTTACCGAAAATTTAAAACATCAAAACCAAATCCCAAACTCACAGAGTAAAATGAACCTACAAACTTTTTAATTAAGAACCTTTTTTTACCTTTTTTTAAAATCAAGAGTATGCGTCTAATTATAATTTAATATTTACATAGTAGTAAAATATTAAACTCCTAAAACATATTAACGGCTATTTAACCTCAATAGTTAACTCATTAACCCATTGCGTTTAGTTTTCTGTGTATTTAGAGCAGTTGTAACGGACACATTTAAATGTATTTTAACGGCCTTTTACCATATGTAAAGAAAGCATATACGGTACTTATTACTCATAAAAAATATAATCTTTACATAGTATAAAACAAAATCGCTTCTTCTGTCCCTATGTCCATTTGTATGCTTAAATCTTTAAAAGTACGCAACGGATTTTAATGCGGTTTTTTCTAATAGAAAAAGTGATTGAAGAGGAAGGTTTATATGTTTATTTTATACCCACGCGAAGCCGGGCGAGCCGCTAAAAAAATATAAAGAACCACCTGATCCAGTAAACGTTGTTTTAATGTAAAATAATTATGTTTTAAAAATATTCTTAATCAGAGGTACAAGCACCCGTGACTCGTTGAAGATAATTACCAAAACTTAGAATGTTATAAGTGGCAAACCTTTCACTTCCGATCCATTTATTCCATTTTTCATCCAGCTAATGTAATGGAATTACATCCCTTGCAATGTTGATTTTATTAGATAGTTCAAATTTGATTGCCCAGGTATGGATCCACCGCTTTACCAATTACCACGCTAGTAACAGGAAACCCGTGTGTTCGCTGGCCTGTTAAAAGCACATTTTGATTTGCCTGACCCGGGACTTAAGCCCCATGTAGTCAACACCAGCACTATTCCACTAGACTACAGAAGCTGTACTAAGTATAGTAAACGATGGTATTGCCTCTCGAAATTACATGAAATAAAAAGTTTTGAAATGTTCTGCCTTAGTACAAAATATTTACACACTCGTTGAACACACGTTTTACTTGACATCTCACTAATAACGTGCTTCCACGTCATCCAAGTGTAACATGTTATTGCTTGAATGGAAACTTTAGTCTGTGTTTAGTTAAACCTGTGTCTATTTTTTCTGTTGTGAAACTGGTTATGTGTGATGATAAACCCCTAAAATATTTTATTGAATCAGGCGTTACTTTGCGGAAATCCATTATAAAAGATGTAAAATAAGCCTTTATTTTGCTAATTCCGCGTAAGCAGTGTAACCGTTGTGGCAAATAATCCTCCAAACGACACAGAATGTGACAAGCCTAACTGACGTTCCCACCACCCACCTCCGCGACCAGAACACGAATATAGGAAGTGCTCGGGAAACAATATAAATTGTCACGTTCTTTACATGTGACAACCCTACCTAAAGTTCCCACCTCCCACCTCCGCGACCAGATCACAAATAGAGTCCGAACACGGGAAACAAAACGAAGGACGTGACAAGTGTGTCACGTCCTTCGCCAACTTTGTCGAAGCACTCACCACAGAGAACACCAAATCGCACTCGACGTACGTTTCGCCTCTACACTGAGGCATCCTCAGGAATTCGACCGTACCGTACAAACGACGTACGGTCGAATTATATATATTCGTGTTCTGGTCGCGGAGGTGGGTGGTGGGAACGTCAGTTAGGCTTGTCACATTCTGTGTCGTTTGGAGGATTATTTGCCACAACGGTTACACTGCTTACGCGGAATTAGCAAAATAAAGGCTTATTTTAAACCCCTAAAATTACTGATACACAAATAACGCTTCTTTAAAGTTTAAACATTTCCTCTAATTTAAATAAAGGAGAACGTACAGTGATGGTTGGAGAGAATTGTAAACACTCGATGCTTATTTAAGACTGCCTTTATTAAACAAACATTATATATTCCAGCATAGTGCTGTGACATTACAATAATCGTTACTAGTGTTGCGACACAACTATTAATATATTTTATTATACCTTTACAAGAAGATGTTTTATTGACAATTTATTGACAGACCAAAGATTTATTGAACCAAGATTATACGAACATTTTAAATTTAAAAAACCACCACCGTCATTTAAAATGGTATTCAAATACTATATTAAAACCGACTTTAAACATACACACACTGGCAAAACATATCTCTTCATCTGAAACAGTCGGTAAAAAGGCCGACGTAGTCGTGGATCCCAACATTTTATTACTATTCCTAATGCATTAGAAGTTCATTGCATACTAAACTGACAATATTAAGGTGCTGATAGACTCGAAAATTCATTTGTAATGAGCATTCGTGCGAATGTTACATCCCAAAAAAACAACGGGAACATTTTAGCGAGCATTCTATCGAGCGTTCTTAAGAACATTCTAGCGAGCATTGACGAGCATCGACTATAGCGTTCACTAGAATGCTCATGAAAATGTTCATAGCAATGTTTGGCTCTATGCTTGGCTTGTCTCGTTGTTCAGTTTGACAAATATAAAAATGGCGAACGCTCTGTTACAAGTAAATTCTCAAGTCTATCAGCACCTTTATGCAAATATGCATTTCCCCGCAGATGGTAGTGACTATTGAATAACTAAACTTGGCGTTTCCTGTTCCAATTATAAAACAGAATATATGAGTTCAGTGATCCTTGACTGCGTTTTTTACTGCACTTTTTACTTAACTGCAAATAAGGGTTAAGAATGTTAGCAATTAATATGTAACCAAGTATGTTTTCACTAACTCCTGTTCCTATTTCTGCAACATAATGACTCTGTCGTGTTCCGGTCTAGAGGGTAGAGTAGCCTAGAATTGCAGTAATAGAAGTTATCACCTGTGTGGCTAGCGGTCCGGCATCGGTCTTACCTTCTTGAGGTCCCGGGCTCAATCCCCGGGTCAGGCAAAAAAATAGAAAAAGAATAATTAAAGTGAAATTGCCCGGGATTGGATATGTGCCCGATTAGCAATAGACTTCTCACCCATATTGTGGGACTTAGTGTCTTCGACTAGTCGTGGGTTGTTCTGATTGCGCCTCTGCCTAAATCTTTGTGGATATGGGCGTGAAGAACTCTCAGCCCGGTCTTAAGACAGCGAAGCACCTGTAGCATCTATGGTGTTTATAGGGCACCGTCGTCTCTGACCATCTGGAGAGCTGTCTGCTTGTTCACTGACCTTTTACATAAAATAAATTTTCAATAATATCTTAGGATCAATGTTAATAATATAGTGTCATATAATATCTTTATAATTAATTATAAATATGATAAAATGATTTATATAGTTTAAGCGCAGTAAAAATAAAAAAAAACCGACTTCGTTTTCGATTTGAATATCATATAAGTTCACATTTTTTTTTTGTTTTTCTAAAGACTCCACACAAATTATATATAACATACGATTCCACAATATAACTTCCTCCTTGTTTTCGAATCGTATTACTTATGAATCACATTTTCCAATAGATTTTATTGACATTTCGACACAGTAAGATTCGTCTCAACAGTGCAAATTTTCTTAGAAAAGTTTAAAAAACTTTGGTGAAATTTATTTCGAAAGTTTAGAAATTAATATCATTATTAATACTTTGGAATAGTCTAAAACCCAACTGCTTATTTCACTCAGTTTTTAACTTAAGTTTCATGAAAATGGACCAAGCGATTGTGGAGATATTATCGATTAAAGTAAAAATATACTTGGAAGTGTTTCTGCAAAAATGAACCATCACACACACACGTAGAGAAATAAATTCACAAACAATGATTCTAAAAACAGCAAACCATATAAAATATATATTATGACTTATGATTAAACACAAAATTTGAAATAACATTAAATGTAACAAAACAGTTCTTAATAAGCAAATAATATTGATATGATTATTTGGTATTTTCGTTATTTTTGTGTACATAACTTTGCCATGTGTATGTTGGTCACTTTTTGCACAAAAGATCCAATTGTATAAATAGTCGGGTAAAGCCGCAGTTGAAGACTAATGTACAAATAAAATCACTTTCTTGCAGATGGTATCGAGCATTGAGCTATACCGAGCGTTTCCTGTTGCAAGTATAAGTTATAGCCAATACGCGTTCAGTGATCCCCGACCGCAATTTACGACGTGCTCCTCTATGTTTTTTACGTTGTCTATGTTCGCAATGTTAATGCCAAAGACAATCAACATATTATCACCTTTAATCATTCTATTTTAGTATGTTGGTAGTGTTTTTATGTTATAGGGTATCGATCAAGCTGACAACTACTTTATTAATAAGACTAGCAGTACCCGTGGCTATGTTCGCGTTGTAGTTAATATATTAACTGATTATTTTAAAACAAAATTTTAATTAAAGTTTTTTTTGTACCACATTGATCACACAACTTTCAACCCCTATTTCACCCCCTTATAGGTAAAATTTCCAAAAACGCTTAAATAGGGTTGTTTCGCCAGATCGCGTCCAATTAGTGAGTTTGCAGGTTTGAGGTGATGTTCAAAATGTTCTAGATCTAGTTTTGAATTAACTAATATTGTAACCAATTCGTAGTATAGTCTATTTTAGGATGAAGCTAAGTTTTAGCCAAAATGTCTAGAGATTATTTTTTAATAATTAAAACAATCGAAATAAGGCGATTTCGTCAATCCGCGTCTACAAAATCCAGATCACGTCCACCCATGGACCAGTATGCGTCCACCAACTTATAAAGGGGTTAAGCGGGGGATTTTATTAAGAAAATTTATAGAAATGTTGGGTTTTAAGTCTTTCTTTATAAAATACATATGTTCACGCCTTGTCCTTTACTGGGTTGGCAGAGAATATCGAGTTTCAAGTGTCACAAGCTTCCTTCAAATTAATTACTTTTTCATACAAAGAAGCTGGTTGTAGAGACTGTGATGGCAATAGTTGGCCCTGGGTTAAATTGCCATGGAATATCAACTTAGGTCTCCCCGGGTAACTAAGTACGTAAATCCAATTTTGCAATGTATGTCTGTACTGGCAATCTTTCAACTACCATTCTTACAACATAAAGGAAACAACGGGCCATGCCCTTACTCATTATTGTAACAAAATACTTATTTTTGATCTCACTCTTTCTCTGATCTTATTGTTATAATTGCCGTCAATCAAACTATCCCTGCAAATTAACAAATTCATTTATCTGTGCCAGCGGTACTACTTCTACTAAAACTGTTGAATGCGTTCTGACTAAATCTCTTTCATGTGCTATTTTGGTTTCATTTGCATTCAAATGTAGACACGCCTTTTTCTTTCCAATCGTCATTCATTAGTTCATTACTGTTTGCAGCTTAGATGATATGGAGACCAAAATTACATCATCGATTGTTTATAGCAGGCAGGTCATATATTTTTTCTTTTTTTCGCATCCACTATATCTTAATTTTAGAATACAGACATTTTAAAATCTGTAAAAGATTTTGTTAGATCTGCAGGTAGGTAGTCAATATTCTCTTAGAGATTTCACATCGAGCACGTCCATTTTATAAAAAAAATTAGTTTCCTTTAATTTTTTTCCAAGCTATTTTTACCTATCGTGTTCCCTCTTTCGTTCTTGATATGCTCTTTGTGCCCGGTTGGCAATAGGTTTGCTATCTATCGCAATGTGGAACTAAGTATCTTAGGCTAATCGTGCGTGGCCTAGTTGCACCTTTGTCAACTTCTTTGTATTTATGAAATTAAAATTTATCATACAGCTGTTTGTGTATAAATAGAATAAGGCAGAAACAGTTTAATGCGCTTGTTCCCTTCCGGAGCGGTGGTGGGTACTAGTCCCGATGGGATTATACAATGCACTCTACCAGCTTCCACCTATTTATAACTGTCTGATTTAGTTTTATAAATCTACTTAAGATTTAGTATTTAAATAAACAAGTGGACGCAAATTTGTATAAAGGATAATCCGTCTATAACCATAATTATGTGGACGCAAATTGGTTATTTCAATGAGCATAATAATAATGGTAAAAACAAAGTAAAACCCCATCATTATAGCATATTTATTTATATTAAAATAAAGAATCAAGTTAGAAATAGTAAGATGAGTTCGCGTCCATCCTGGATGCAAACTGGCTAATTAGTTAAATTGGTATATCAGTTCGCGTCCATATCATTTTAACTTTAAAAATACCATAATCAATCAAAATCATCATTATTTTTATTCTTTTATTCGTTATCAAGGTCTAGGAACTAATACAATCTTAAAGCCGGTTCACTACTTTTTTACTAAAATTTAGCTATTTGCACAACTTTTTGCATAGGTAAGATTCATTATTTTTTTTAAACAGGAAATATTATGCCAACAGTTCTTTTGTCTGTGTAGGTGTGTTTCTAATATGTTGTATTATAGGCAGAAATGACTTTTGATTTCTCTAGTTTGTTAGTCCACTTATTTTTAGGGGTTTTTTAAACATTGTCCGCGAAATGGACGCGAATTTGGGTGTGGACGCGAATTGGGGGGTGGACGCGAATTGGGGGGTGGACGCGAACAGGCGAACATACCCTACGTCATTTTTAATAAGTAGCCCAAAAATAAAGTTTCATGTTTCCAAATTCAAAATAATACGGTCTGCCATAAAAACTTTCAACCCCTATTTATTATATTTATATATATGTTCGTAACCTACAGTGAAATACGAAACGATGCATTACTAGTATTATTTTTAATTTGCCTCTGTGGTCTACGGTTCGAATTCCGATGCTGTGTAATTTGTCCAGAGATATTTATTTATTTATGGACGTGGCCTTGTAAATTTTCTCACCATTATATCCTATGTAATTTGAATACATATTAAAAAAAATATTAAGTAATTGTGGTAATTGCGGTTCCAATATCGCATGTATTAGTTTCTTCCCACAACCTGTTTCAAAATACAAGTATTATAGTGAATTTACTGGAAGAAGTGTGAAAGGAAAATAGCAGGCCGCAATACGTAGTTATTAATTTAATATGCATATGCACTTCCTGCGTTAGCAAGTACTATGTATTTATGCAGTTTATTTTAAGATGCCGGCGTCAGAATATTAGTGCAAACTGCAACCGTACAGTACCGGATTGAATAAGTGAGGCGATTAGCGACACGCGTGTGTAATCTTTAAGTTGCCGGCGACTACAAGTTGAAACTCAATTTAACGACAGCGCAAAATACAATTTTAATTTTTACTTTTGATTCAAAGTACTCAACTTTTAATTTAATTAATTTTTGAAGCATATTATTTAGAAAGGAGACAAGTTTTATAAATGTAGTAAGACATATTTGACATTTTTTTTATGATATTGGAAGGCAAACAAGCGGATGGATTTCCTGATGGTAAGAAATTCACGCCGCCTAGAGACACCAAAGGTGGTAATGGTGCGTTGCCAACCTAAGGTCTGGATGTTAGGCCTCGAGCAAAAGTAAGTTTACCGGCTACCTTACCCTCCGAACCGGAACACGTCATGACGTTATGGACAGGAGAAGCTATAGCGGTGGTACCAATCTGGGTGAGTCGCTGCGAATCTCTACCACCTAATCAGATGTCACGATGCTAAGTTATATGTTAGGATTGTGAAATAGTGAGTTCCTTTTATAGTAATATTACAGATACAGAGTATCTAAGGTAATAAAGAAAACCTCTTACCACTAAAGTTAAATATTAAGGATATTTTATCAATACCACGTTCAATATTCCAAAGCCTTAAAGGTTAAAACTTGTTCTGGTATATGGATCCAGTATGGTTACTCTGGAACCTCGATTCATGCAATTTTGAAAATTGGAATCGAGTATGTTATATTAAGATTGAACACAATACTGGTGAAATATTAACATTTAGTTAATAGTACTAGTGGTCACCCATTGGTCGAAATTCGACCATAATAAATTTTAATATCTTGTTGATAAGAACGCCATTTTTTCTTAAAAGAGGTCCAA
>NJDC01002221.1:146118-171431 GCA_002245475.1 Calephelis virginiensis | reverse complement strand
TTATTACAACCACATGATTTGTTTAATTTATGGTTACATAAATTCGCGTAATTTGTCCAGAGCTGTTTTTTTACATATTTTTATTACTAGTAGTAGATCTCAGTTTCGCCTGTGTCTTGTTTATTTATTTAATACTTTTTTGGAAACCAAATTATTGTAATTAAAAAAAGCACAGAAGGCAAGCTTATCTCTATCTGTAGAAATTTCTTCCAGTCAACCCAAAGAAATAATCTGTAATAATATACTAAAAAAATTAAATAACCTCCGATAATACTATATATAGTAGTGTAGCTAAAATCTCGATTACGTCGGTTTTTAAACCAAAACATCAGCATTGACATCGGTCAATTCGTAAAGGAATTTTGATGCCACAGACAGACAGACACGTCAAACTTGTAAAATTCCTCTTATTCCGACTAAAAATTCGTTGTACCGTTTTGGCAAAAAGGGAACATACAGACACACTTTTGCATTTATAATATTAGTAATGGTTGTATCTTTGCCATGATATATTTTGTCATCTGTCTGATTTATTATGTTTAATAATAGCCATATTTATAAATTTATTTATGTAGCATATTATGTTTCTTAGGACTTTATAGTTTTTATCAATCTTGTGATACCGGTTCTTGTTACCATTTGTATACTTCAAGTTCTTTGGTGTAGAGATGTGATGAACTCATCGCATGCGAATCTAATAATTTCGTAACTTATTATGCTTCTACTACTACAACTCCGGGTGGTAGAGTCCAACAATCTGCACATATAAATACCATATTTGTATTACAGAAAAGGGCTATTAGAGCTATTTATAATCTAAAGTAAGGGATTCTCTCCGAGAAAAATTCAAAGAAATAAATATTTTAACCTTCAGTTCTCAATACATTTATGAAAATTTAATGTATGTTAAAAAAATATCTATGTATGTTTACAAAAAAATGTGATGTTCACGACATTAATACGAGGAATAAAAATAATCTAGCCGTATACAAAACTCGTCTCCATAAAATTAGTAAATCCTTTTTGGGTCAATGTGTAAGTTTCTACAATAAGTTGCCCATTGGTATTAGAGATCTACCTTTAAATAAGTTTCAAAAATGTATAAAAGTAAAACTATGGCAAAAAGGCTATTATACGGTCTCAGAGTATTTGGAAGATGAACATGCTTGGGGATAGAGTTTTCAATCTACCACTAAAATTTGTAATGTGATTTGTTGTACCTTTTATTTAAGTTAAAGTAAGATTGTAATTTATATTTTTAATCTAGTTTATATTGTAATTATTATTATTGAAAAAAGACAAGCCCGCTGAGTTTCTTTCGCCGGATCTTCTCAGTGTGTGGCCGCGATTCCGATCCGGTGGTAGTTTATAAAAATGGCGACGCGCACAAATACCACTTGTATGGTTCAAGTGAATAAAGATTTTTCTGATTCTGATTTTGATTGGTTACATCGCCTTACCTTTTTTTAGAATAATAACCATTTCCTTAATCTGAAATTTATGCTTTTTTGTTTAATAAGACAGAAAACAAGCTCAGTGCTCTAGCTGGTAGAGAATCATGACCTATGGAAACCCTGCATGTTAGGTGAGGCGGTGGATCCCTGCCCCATAAAAGTTTCTGCACTGTACCACCACTGGACTTTTTGGTGGCCATTTAACCTATGATCGCCTCTTACAAACTATCAGACAAGAAGAAGGGTGAGCATCGTTCCTACTCTACACTAAAAGATCAAGTCCTTCTGCTGTTTGAGATTTAAATTCAAGGAAGATTTCCAAATCATTAAACCACAACATAATTAAAAAAAACAAAATTTTGTTTTTAACTACCTGTACACCAGCGACTCCGTCAACATAGAAGATAAGTCGTTGGTTAACTTCAATATGATTTTCATATTATTATTCAATTAAAACTATTAATCCCCATTACAGTCCTTATGTTTGAATTTATAGTTTTACTTAACTAGACGGAGCAGTTTAGCCGTAAAAGTGTAATAGACAGGCAGACAGACAGTCTCTGGCTTTACAACAAAAAGTGTGGAAACCAATTAATTTGTAGCATCTACCTTCTTATGGATAAGAATAGTATCACAAATAAATTTAAAGAAGTAGCCACTAAGTCGCGGACTTTCTTCAGCAAAAACGATTTATGCAAATGAACGCCTCTGTCGATGCCGAGATGCATTGGAAGTGACACATCTTTAAATTAACTACGTGCTTGCACATTAAAGAGGATCGATAGGATTAAGATAATAAATCTTGACTACCACTGACGTACGTAATTTGGAGGACATGAGAAATGTATTACAGTGTTTTATAAACAAACGCCGCGTTTAATTAACTATACATTGTTTAAAATGTCTTTATTTAAACATAAAATTAGGAAATTTTAACAACCTAATGTATGTACATAAAATACACTCGATCCATTCTTTTAGGAGTTATAATATTACAGACATATTATCATACTTATAACACCCTTTTTCCGTATAGGTACATATATTTTACTAGCGACCCGCCCCGGCTTCGCACAGGTAGAAAATATACATATAAATTAATTAATATCCCTGGACAAGTTACACAAATTGAATCTAACCCCAAAGTAAGCAAATTATATGCTTGTGTTATGGGTGTTAGTCAACGATTCTAATACATAGAAATACTTAAATAGATACCAGAATAAATTTAATAAACACCCAGACCCGGAAATGCAGACATCTAAATGTTCATCACACAAATGCCTGCCCCCGTCGGGAATCGAACCCGAGCCTCGCGGATGATCGATGTAGTTAGGCGTGTACGCTAGCCACTCGACCAACGAGGCGGTCTAACATGAGGCGGTCTACATATGTATAAACCTTCCTCTTCAATCACTTTTTCTATTAAAAAACCGCCTCAAAATCCGCTCCGTAGTTTTAAAGATTTAAGCAAACAAAGGGACAGAGGAAGCGACTTTGTTTTATACTATGTAGTGATGACTTACTATAGATTTGTAGAATAGTGAATTTCATTGAATATTTTAAAAAAATAGGTGCATACGAATAAAAATGGGCAGCTGATTACGTTTCTAGCATTTTTGTCTGTTTGTCTGTGTCCCGACGGAGCATCTACTGAACCGAATGTAACGAAATTTGACAGATAGGGAGTCCAATTAAGGAGGTACAAATTATCTATTAAATTACCTATGACCTCATAGGCTAATCTTTATCCCACTTATTAAAAGGGTCCCGTGGAAGAGGGGTGAAAGTCCAATTTAGCCGTGATGCAATTAAATAACGTGCAATCCGATTTCATATATCATATTTTATTTTATGCTTTACAAATTGTTTCTTTTATTGTTTTCGAAGTCAGAAGTTCTGTAGTTTAGAAATAACAGACATAACGGCAACAGTGGCCTAATGACTTGAAATCCAAAATGTAGAGAAGCATTTGAAGGTCATCTACATATACATACATATCTCGCGTGGCATTTAATATACACTTTTTTAAACGTACTTATTTATTTTAATCTGTACTCAGTCTATTCCTTTACATAGATACATAAATTAATACTTATATTATTAGTCATGAGCAACATAGGAGTTTTCCATGTTTGGACGCATACGGCCGCTCACCTCTGTCGGGACACATTGAGTTTATGCATTACATATTACAATTATATTTCTATTATTCAAAGTGTTTTACTGCCTATCCAAATAACCACGAACGTGACTATTAACAATATAGGCAAAAATCAATAGCCCATTAATAAGGGCTTTCATAGGAACTTTCAACCCCTATTTCACCCCCTTAAGGGAAAAACTTTCAGAAACGCTTAACGTATTTAACTACTCATTTTTGATAAGTAACCCAAAAATAAAGTTTTATGTTTCTTACTTAAAAATGACGGTCCTCGATGCAAATTTTCAACCCCCATTGAAAATTGAAAATTAAAACCCCTTAGGGTAGAATTTCAAAAATTCCATCCTTAATAGGTGTCTATTTAATAAAACGACTCTACTTACAAAAAATAGTATAGACTTATAACAATTTTTATTTTTTCTTCTAAGTATAGCTATAGTTTTTTGTACACGATGCCTTCCATTTTATTTTCACAGCTTAATTTTTTTTGGGTTGGCTGGAATAAATTTCTTTAGTTAGAGATAAGCTCGCCTTTTGTGCATTTTTAACTTCTCATGTATTTTGTATATTTTAGTTTTTGTGTGCAATAAAGTGTTAAATAAAAATAAAATAAATAAAATAGTAACAATTTTGTATCGCTTTTTTTATTTATATATGTAATAACTAGTTTAGTTTTAAGGATGGCTACGCTATAGCATTAGGTTAAGATGACCTGTGATGGTAGGGTAAGTTAATTAATAAATAAATAAAAATCATGCCTGTAACTCGAACAGTTTTTGCTTGGCGATGATAAATCAGTCAGTCAGGAAATGTTATTTTATAAGTATAGATATGATAGATATAGATAGATAGGTATGTGTGTAGAAACCTTATCCGTTTTGTTAATAAACATGGACTAAAGTACTACAAGGTTCAACTTAGTATCATAGTCTTTATTACAATGTAATATAGAGTTTAACCTCAATTTTACTCTTACTTTAGTCTATGTTTATTTATAAAACGGTATGAGTTATTATAAGCTTTTATTCTGAAATACTTCTAAATCAAGCTCTGGCCAGCTAGCTATAAATTCTTCAATTTACAGTAAATACATTTATCACATCGGACGGGTGATACGTATTATGTGTCAAGCGTTTTTTCAATCGACTTTGAAAATAGGAATTTTAAATTCAACTAAATATTGTTTTCAAGTTGCTTCCGTACTTTTTAACTAAGTGAGCATTTTTTTATTAGACACTAGCTGTCCCGGCGAACTTTGTTTCACCCATTCTGTGTGTGTGTGTGTGTCAAAACTTAATTTTTTTTTTCTAGATTCCTCACAGTTTTTCCTTTTTTATTATCTCTTAAACCTTCCTTAATCGCCACTGTGGTCTAGCGGTCCGGGTGTTGAACTTGACTGCATGAGGTCCCGGGTTCGAATCCCGGGTCGGCCAACAAAAAGAAAATTGGATTTTCCAATTTTCTATTAAAAAAATGTTTGTCGGGATTGGAATTGTGCCCGGTTGGCGATAGGCTTGCCACCTATCACATTGTGGGACTTAGTATCTGCGGCTAGTCGTGGGTGCCTTGGTTGTACCTCTGCCTACCTCTTCGGGGATGTGGGCGTGAAGATACTTACTTACTTAAACCTTCCCTGGACTTCCACAAATAATTAAAAATCAAAATTTGTCAAATCGGTGCAGCTATTATCGAGTTTTAGCGAAACGTTTCTTCTTCTCGTTATTTTCAAGATTTTTCTTGACTTATAACTTGATTTTTATTTACTGTTAAACTTAAAAAATTAAACAATACCTTTCCGTTAATATATGCCCCAGAGTAGTTAATACTTGTCCCTATGACGGGGCCGGGGTAAGTATTAACAACCGACTTCTTATAAAAGAAATACTCTACAGCAAAAAGTAATACGAATTATGGATTTTCTGTACGTCTTTATCAACAGGAGGAGTTATTATATGTTGATAGTGAACCCTGTCTCCATACCCTAACTTACTTCAGAATTACAGCAAAAGCAATTAAATTTGTTAGTACATGACCCTGGCATACCTACAGCACCAGATTGTTATAAGATTTTCCAGTAGCTTCCAACTAAATTTGACCAATATATTATAAATGTTTTTGAGTTATGCTTATTAATGCGTTGATTTATTTAAATTGCATATTAGATCTAGCACTCATAGCCTACCGACTGTGATGCATCTGTGGTGAGGAGAGCTGAGGGGTGATTATGTATCTCAGTTGCCAACTCAAACTGCAAAAGTGACCATCAAATGACGTCATTTGTTTTTGCTATCTCTACTGTATTTCTGTTGGTCACTGGAGATGGCAAATATGAAACGCGTCATTTGACAGCTATTTGATGTAGACTTAATCATTTTGAATTGGCAACTGAGATACATAATCAGCCCCCTGTGTGCTTAATCGCTTTCTTTTACTATAAATAAAAAATGGAACATGCATTTACATATAAAATTATGTAATAAGTGAACATCCATATATCCTGCGCGGAATATGACAATGGCGAGAACTGACACTATTACGATGGTAATAGACAAAGCTGCTGCTGCGACACAGTAATTTACTAGCTATGATAACACAATCGCAATAATTTAGCAAACTACCTACTTAATTACCATCAATAAGCGATAGAGTCGTCACATCCAGACAATATTAATCTAAACGAACAACATAGATAACAACGTTTCTGTATACTTATCTAAAAGGTACGGTATATATTATAATTATTACGGTAACAGTCAAGTCAGTAAACAAAGTTGCAGTGAATATTACGGTATCTTCAGCGTTTAGTCAAACACTTAACTGTACTAACCTACTGGGCAAATGATGGTTTGGCTAAGCTTGCCCTGTTATGACATAACCTAATTCTCGTTTAAAATAAATTGCATATGTAATAATCGCCTCTGTTGTCTAGCGGTCCTGCGGACTTGACTTCTTAAGGTCCCGGTTTCAATTCCCGAGTCGGGCAACAAAAAATATTAGTAAAATAGTTCCCCGTGTTGCTCCGGGCTCCTTTCTAGAATAGACCATCTGCCTTCCTTGCCAGGCAGCTCGTAAAAGGCGAGCATAGGCTCACCGTCACTAACACCGTGACATCTGACTAGGTGGTAGAGTTTAGCAGCGACTCGTCTGGATTGGTACCATCGCCTTACCTATTCCTGCCGCCATAACGTCATGACGTGTTCCGGTTCGGAGGGTAAGGTAGCCGGTAAACTTACTTTTGCTCGAGGCCTAACATCCCAGCCTCAGGTTGGCAATGCACCATTTCCACCTTTAGTGTCTCTAGGCGGCGTGAATTTCTTAACATCAGGAAATCCAGCTGCTTGTTTGCCTTCCAATATCATAAAAAAAAAAAATAATGTTGCCCGGATTTAGAAATGTGTCCGATTAGCGATAGGCTTATCACCTATCATATTAACCATAGCCTCCGGCTAGTCGTGGGTGCCCTGGTTGTGCGTTTGCCTACCTCTTTGGGGATATGGGCGTGAAAATACTAGTTCTCGTTTAAAATAAGTTGCATCATATTTTTAAATAAAAAAAAACACGTACTAATTTCTCTAAAAATAGCTTTTTAACATCTCATAAGCCTTACTTATTTCCATGTTAAAAATTTGTAAACAATTCGAACACACACACAATTGTAACCTACGTTCAAACATACACACTATCGCATTTATAATATTAGTAGGATTGAATAATTTAACAAAAAGTACCAATTAATCGTTTTTATTACAGAATAACACCTGGACTGAGGACTCAAAACCTTCGACATGGCAGCGAGTGAAGGGTACATCAGTGTCACTATACGCAGCATACTACGATGAGCGGACCCCACAACGCTATGTGCGCATACTAGGCATCTTTCGTGGTTAGTGCACTTATCAAAACTATCTTATATCTTAGTGACAGCAAACTACTGGGCTTCAACCGCCACTAAGCAGTACTATCTTATATCTTAGTGACAGCAAACTACTGGGCTTCAGGCCATGTACCGCCACTAAGCAGTACTATCTTATATCTTAGTGACAGCAAACTACTGGGCTTTAGGCCATGTACCGCCACTAAGCAGTACTATCTTATATCTTAGTGACAGCAAACTACTGGGCTTCAGGCCATGTACCGCCTCTAAGCAGTACTATCTTATATCTTAGTGACAGCAAACTACTGGGCTTCAAGCCATGTACCGCCACTAAGCAGTACTATCTTATATCTTAGTGACAGCAAACTACTGGGCTTCAGGCCATGTACCGCCACTAAGCAGTACTATCTTATATCTTACTGACAGCAAACTACTGGGCTTCAGACCATGTACCGCCACTAAGCAGTACTTGGTCCGGGTTCTCTATGTAGAATAGACCATCTGCCATCCTATCCGGCAGCTCGTAGGAGGCGAGCAAAGCGAAACGAGTCATCACCAACAAGTTCATTGGTAAAGAACTGTGCAGTAGCTTGCCCAGGTAGGAATTCATTGCCTATTCTATTCTTGTCGCCATAATGATTCTGTCATGGTTCGGTCTGGAGTGTAGGGGAGCCTTTAGTCTTGCACAAATTGGCCTAACAGCCCTGCCATAGAATAGTAACGCACCTACAACATCTGTGGTGTCTTTAGGCTGCGTCTCAACATTACGAGAACCACGTTCTTGTTCGCTGTCTTTTTTCATTAACAATATATTAAATACGTAAATGACCTCCAGTAGTAGTCTAGTCTAGTAGTTCGCCGGTCGCCACACATGTTCGAAAAATCCGTACGATAGTGTTACCAATTTATCCATGTTTGTCTATATTTGGTAACATATTAGATTAAAATAACAATGTTTGATCACAATTTTACTACAATTTATTCAATATTAATTGTAAAAGGCATAATTCAATTTGTTACATTTTATTATTTATTATTACTTGTGGTCGCCCATTGGTCGAAATTCGACCATAATAAATTTTAATATCTTTTTGATAAGAACGCTATCTTCATTTCCCTAGACCAACTACTTTGTTCCCAAACTTTTTAGTGCGCCATCTATGATCTTTTATCTTTATCATCAATATTTTTCTATGTGTGAGTCAAATGCATGGTAGTGTGGGTAATGTTTTATTTATTGATTTAATTTACTTTAGATAAATAGATTTATTATATTATAATTTTACCTTACATAATGTCAAACGGATAGACATCACTAAAAATCCAAAACCATGATTTAGTTTCTGTTGAATCCACAACATTTTTGGACATTACTATTGACTCTAAGATGAACCGGGGGCACACATACAGATGCTAGCAAAAAGACTTAGCTGTGCTTCATATGCTATTAAAAGTATACGCATGATTACAGACATCGACACTGCACGTTTTGTGTACGTCGGTTACTTTCATAGTGTTATGTCATATGGAATTTAGCTATGGGGTGGTGCTGCTGATACTGACGTAGTTTTTCTTTTGTAAAAAAAGGCCATTCGCATCATTTACAACATGAAACCTACGCAATCATTGCGAAATAAAATCAAAGAAATGGGCATCCTTACTTTAAGCTCCCAGTTTATTCTGGAAAATCATACTATATATAAAAAAGCACATCAGTGAGTTTAGAAAGAATTGCGACACCCATTGTTATAATAACAGAAACAGAAATAAGCTGGTTTCACCAGTTTTGAGACTTAGCAAAATAAAAACAATCATTTATATATCAGTGTGTTCCTTTCTATAACAAAATGCCGAAGGAATTTTTAGAGTTCCCATATCATAAATTAAAAAAAACTCAAGCATAAGCTATGTCAGAAAGCCTACTACACAATACAAGAGTTTGTTAATGATAAAGACTTTTGAAAATAATTAACTGTAATACACAATTAAAAGTTATTATTAACAATAATAATCTAATTTTATTTTTCGTTAATTTATTCTCTTAATTTTATATAATTGTTATTATTAGTATATATTTTTAATTCTATTTCCTTATTAAATTTTCTAACCTTATTATAAGTGCGTCGCTATCTAGTGGCATAGGTAATAAGGCCTATTCCACAAGTGTACCGGCTGCTCTATATTATAGATTATAGAAAAATATTATAGTAAAGACATTTAAGATTTAAAATTGCTCGCCTCATACGAGCTGCCTGGCAGGAAAGCAGGTAGTCTATTCTACAAACTCATGTGTAAGTCACCAGGGCAGCTTTCCTCTGCAGCGGGCTATTTAGTATCTTATTAGTGATGTTCACTGAGTTGAGTGTACATCAAATAGCTGTCAAATGACGTGTTTTATATTTACTATCTCTATTGTTAATAGAAGAAGGCGTTACTTTGCGGAAATCCATACTTAAATCTAAATAAAATTATTTAATTTGCAATTTTCCCCCAAAAAAAATGTGTACATATTATTGCGTTACAAAACAGACAAAATAGCTTTCGGTAAGTCCAATTCATTCTTAGCGCACTATTTTGTCTGTTTTGTTACGCAATAATACGTATACATCTTTTGGCGGAAAATTGCAAATTAAATAATTTTATTTAGATTTATCTCTATTGTATTTCTCTCGGTTACTGGAGATAGCAAATATAAAGCATGTCATATGACAGCTACGTGATGTACACTTTACCCAGTGATCATCACTAAAAAGATACGTAATCAGGGGGCAGGATGGAAGACAATAGCGATTACTGACGTTCTAGTGGTAGGAATAAACAAGGCGCTGATAATTAGCTCTACCACTTCGTAAAATTAGTGGAATAAAAATGTTATTGTGAATTGTTTAGGTTCAAAAAGAAACATGTCGATATTACCAACATTTTATGTATTTTTAACGGCCCATACATTCGAAGTGCAGATTCCGCAACTATGTAAACGTGTTCAGTTGCTAAGATGCTATCGCGCGTACGCATTCAGGGTGCAAATAAAAGAAACGGATTAATTGAAGCCCAACCACAGCGTATCTAACTTCATCTTACACCGCCCTTTATAGAAAACAGACATCTCAATAGGATTGCAGTTAATATTAATAATTTCCATCATTCAATCACTTATCTTTCTATCAGTGCCATGACGATGGTATTTTGTTGAATAATGTTTAAAGAGTATATCTATATATTAATATATGATGCCAAAACTTTGGACCCCTTTTTACGAAAATTGCGCAGAAGCAGGAGCATAAAATTTGGCACACTTATATCTAGTTTATGTTTAGGAGAAGTGCAGAATGCTAATATTTTTCAATAAAAATACTTACAAAGTACATTAAATCAATAAATAAACATTACCCATACTACCATGCATTTGACACACACAAACAAATATATTGATGTTGACGATAAAAGATCACAGATGGCGCACTAAGTATTCAGGAAACAAAGTAGTTGGTCTTGAAAAATGAAGGTGGCATTCTTATCAACAAGATATTAAAATATTAAAATGGGCGAATTTCGACCAATGGGCGACCATTAGTTCCCATAAAAAGACAAAGCCTACATACATTTCAATGTTAAGCTATGTATCACCTCACACCCGTTTAACAGCTTTCTGCTAGGTTTGTATTGAGCACTTAATTGGTATTTTTAATTATTGTAATTTTCAAGACTTAGTATCCTTAATGTCTTTGGTAATTTATTTTCGGTCGGTTTTTTTAACGTAGTTATTTTTATTTCATACTTTTTAGTTTATTGTTGATATAATTTAATTTAATGAAAATAGACATCGTTAGACATGTTTATAACCATTGCATATTACTTTAAAGTACTTGGTTAACTTTGGTCGGTATTCTTTTATGAAACGACGTTTTGTAAATGGTGTCTGTATTTCCGAAGAGTTAGGCAGAGGCAAAGCCAGAGCACCCATGTCTAGCCAAAAAACAATCTTACAATGCGATAAGTGGCTTAACGGGCACATAACGACGAGGTTATATTTTTTATTAGAAAATTAAAAAAAAACACCTATTCTTTTTGTTGCCAGACCCAGACATCGAATCCGGGACCTCATAAATTCAAATCCAACACCTAGACCGATAGACTACAGGGACGTCTGCGGACTAAATGCTTAATTCTAGACATCTATAGGAAGGACGATCTTGGTAAAAAAAAATCAAGAATTAGGACCCAATTTAGGACC
This sequence comes from Calephelis virginiensis, assembly GCA_002245475.1. Lineage (NCBI taxonomy): Eukaryota > Metazoa > Arthropoda > Insecta > Lepidoptera > Riodinidae > Calephelis > Calephelis virginiensis. The sequence continues at coordinate 159,705 of NJDC01002221.1, read as the reverse complement.
TAGGATATATATTTTACTTTAGTAGGACAATAAGAGGGAGATGACTAAACATTTTTTTGCTGAGAGAAAATCTGAATAAAATTAGCCGACGACGTGTGCCGAAACGCACGAAACAGTTTGAGTGTAAGACTTTTCTTGCAAATCAATCATAATATAGAATAAATGAAACTGCCAACAGACCGCCTTCGATTTTCAGCCTCCAACGGGAAAAGAGTGGGGTTATAAGTTTGACGTGTGTGTGTGTGTGTGTGTGTGTGTGTGTGTGTGTGTGTGTGTGTGTGTGTGTGTGTGTGTGTGTATGTGAGTGTGTGTTTGTGCGCCTGTCTGTGTCTGATTTTTGAACGGTTGGACTGGTTACGCTAGATTTTTGTTCAATGTTCAATTTTATTGTTAGAATATTATGTCATCTAAGTACATAAAAATTGAGTGTTTCTTCGATTTTCTTAGGCTTTCCTCGTCAGATCCAGACTTGGTGGCCAATTAAATCGCCACTTTTGCGTATAAAAAAAATTTAATTGGTTTACGTAAAATGAATAAATCGATTAAAATACAAAGGAATATTGTAAATAAAACATATAAACGTATACATAAACCTCCTCCTCTTTTTTTAAGTCAGTTAATAAGATGTGGACCAACAAATTATCATGCCAACATGTTAACTATCTACTTAACATATAAATCTTAACGGAACATGACTCATGACATGATTTTATCTGCGTACATGGACAGGTTTAAGTTTTCTTTGTCTTTTGAAAATAGCGAGAAGACGAGATTCAAGCTTTATAACCTAGGAACCTATTACTTTAAAGATATTAAACCTCTATGATCGGATTAGTTTTAAGTGTTGGGTTAGAGATAGACTCGACATTAGACAAGTTTAGTTAATCTCTAACAACTTCTACAATATTTTTTTAATAAAAAAAAATGCCTCAGACAGGCTTTGAGCCTGTACCCTTTCGTCTCAAGACGACAAATGCTCCGAATCCATTGACAAAATTTTTAATTCCTTTCTTTACCATTTAGCAATGTCCTATAGATACACAGTTCTGAGTACCTATTAAATGATTAAATGATTGTAATGGCAAAAAATGGAAATGGTAATAATAGTTCACTGGTAGCAGAGTACTGTAATAGTCCGGTGAAGTTGTAAAAACCTCGCGGTTAGCAACATATTAGCCATTTCAAAAAAAAAGTAGAGTATTGTGCAGCAACTTACCGGACCGGAACATGAGAAAGTATGAGAGAGAGTGGAGTGTACAAATTTACTTAAGTCTTAATGCCTTAAGTCTTAAGAGAAGAGTGGGGGTCTCACGATTCATCTACTTTTGAAACAGGTTAAAAATTTATATATTATTCAACTGGTACAGTTAGACGGACAAGATGGCATAGTCCAACATTAGCTCAGTAAGTATATCGAGTTTGCGTTAAAGACGATCGAAATAGATCAGAGGTTTCCAAACTTTTTACGTCACGTTCAATTTGAAAATTAGAAATATTGTAGCACCTCTGTTTTTTTCTCGTTAACAACCTCAATAACACATTTGTCTCTACATTTGTCTGTCTATACATATTTGTATTTCAACTACCCGAAAGAAGCGCTGTCAAGAACTCCATACATTTAGGTCGTTAAACGGAAACGCGACAGTAAAGTACATATTTTCAAAAACTCACACTTAGCACAAGCAGAAAAAAGAATTAAAACAAAAAAAAACGTAAAATACAAACAAAATGTCGTTACAAAAATTGCTAGAGATACATAAATTCCTATTATAAATGTAAAAATGCGTACCTAAAATTATATTTCAGTTTCACATAAAAACGATCGATAGTAATAAATTTCAGCATAAAAATGTATTACATACATACACACAAAGATATCTTCACGTCAAGTCCCTTACGGGGTAGACAAAGAGTGTCGACTGCCAAACCTCAGGCTTGCCTGGCTTCCTTCACATTCATTACCCATTTTAAACAAACAGCCGGTTTCGAAACCTCTTGACACCACCTTCAGATAACACCTGAGCGATATGATCGTGGATTGTCAATCTAGGTCTTCCCCGGTACCTACATCCATCCACAAGAAATGTAATAGACCTTTATTTATTAATTTCCCTTCTCATATATCAAATAGATCTCATGGGAAACCGAAATAACTTTAATACCCGCGGGCAACTGCTAGTCTTAAATGCCACAGCTGACATGTATTATTAAGATAGCCTCTAGCTCAAGCATGCGTAACATATTGCGAAGTAATTAAACGAAATTAAGGATAATGCGTTGTGCACATAACTCAACAATTATAAGGAACAGTCCTTGTAATTGCTTGTTTCGCTAGCTAATACTTTTTTCATTTATTTAACACTAGCGGCCCACCCCGGCTTCGCACGGTTATGAAATATACATATAAACCTTCCTCTTCAATCACTTTAATTGCGTAGTTTTAAAGATTTAAGCATACGAAGGAACAGAGGAAGTGACTTTGTTTTATACTATGTAGGGATGGTTTAAAAGTAAAAAAAATATACTTCCGTGCTTATGCTATGAATGCGAAAGTCTGTCTTTCTCTTTCACTTTCAAGGCCAATCTTAATACCGATTTAAATGAAATTTTTATAGGTACATATAATTAAAAAAATAAAGTTCAAACATAGGCTACTTTGTATTCAAAAAAAACACGGATATTACCACGGAACTGTGTTGGGGGGTGAAAGTTTGTACGAAAATATATTCTTCGACGACGAAGTCGCGGTAAACAGCTAATAATAAATTTAACGATTTGATTACATCCCAAAATTAACAAAGGACGTGGCCCAAATCTGCCCTGACTTCAACAATCATAAAACTTGTACAATAATTATTAAGATCAGATTCTAACGGACACTTAGTAATTTAAATATATTTTTGAAACGAACGTCGCGATTTTTTTTTATGAAGGTAGTCTAAATATTATTTTTTTTGACAATCTTTTACCGGCACATATAAAGTCACGTTATTTTTATCAGAAAATTGTTTTTTTTTTATTTTCCGACCCGGGGATCGAACCCGGAACCTCCAGAAGTCAATCCGACGCCGAACCATTAGACCACGGAGGCGATCAAACTAAATTGAAAAAATCAAACGAGTAAAAGGAGTCACCTGGTTTAATGGTTTGCTGTTTAATAAACAAAACACACATAACGAGATATAACCGTAGTACCTGTCCAAATATTGATAAAGTCTTTAATAATGTGCTACAGTTGACAAGCGTAATTAACATGTCATCAGACGCAAGCACGCGTAACATAATGCGAATTAATTAAACAAAATGACTGATAATGCTCCGTGCACATGACTAAATAATTATAAGAAACAATCCTTGTGGTTGGTTTGTTTCACTTACAACCTTTTTTTTGCTTTTTTTTAAACTTTTATTTTGAGAGATTAAAAAGATAGTGTATGTGTGTGTGCAAACCGGACACGCAAAAAGTAGAACTATATGAATTTTTAAAAAGTCGTGTTAATTATACTATTTACAAACTAAGAACGGCTTAGCTGGTTTAGCTTAAAATAGACGGGAAAGTAACTTAAAGCCAGTTGATGAACAACGGAGAGTAAAATAGGAAAAACCTTTTTAGTTTTCTCATGCAAACTGCAAAAGTGTTATGAATTTCGGTGAAGCAGCTAATAATTAATATAAAGTACTGTGTATAATGTATTCTATATGACTCTCTTCCGCACCTTCTTATGTACATTTATGTGTTTTTTTTTTTTTGGTGAGTTGATTTATGATGAGTCTAAAAAAGTTTTACTTCAAAATTATATCACAACCGATTACAATTATTATAATTATTGAATTTATATCAAATAAATACCTATAAATCCCCAAAATTTCCCGAGTGCAGCATATTTTTGTGTAAATCACTACAATCTTATGCTTAAAATTACTTGAAAAGCGTCAAATATAATTATGTAATAACATTTTTCTAGGTGTAACGAATCGTAACACACACATGTATTCAGGCGTAAGTTAGCGTTAGATAATGCGAATTAATTAAACAAAATGACTGTAAATGCTCCGTGCACATGACTAAATATTTTTTTAAAACAATCGTTGCATTGGCTTATTCCGCTTACAGCCAATCCTTTTGCTTCATTTTTATTTTGGCAAAGAAAAAAGCAGGTAAATTTAGACTGTTCAAAACGCAAGCGCAAAAATGTTTTTTGATTATTATACTCTATGTTTTTTATTATTATTTATTATAATTTTTATTATTTTCATAACGTGTTATGTACAATGGTTAAGTACTTATAAATGTCTAAAGTCCCAAGCATAACAATTGTTTTTTTTTTAATTACCTACATTGGTTACCTACATTGGTTTTACGAATGATCGAATCGATCAATTCTACAAAATACTGGCTAATCGTGAAATACGTAATAATGGTTTACAAGTAAAATATAAAGGCGTAAACAAGTATCACAAACGTACTGCGAAGTAAACGAAAGTTAAACCATGAACATAAGACTTTATGATTATAAAATAAATACCCTTGCAAGGGTTTATTCCACTTATAACCTATTCTAATATTTAATTAATTCTTAAAATACCAATATAGCAAAAACGTGGACTAGTGTGTAAAATGTTACAATAGGACTACATATTCGTTTAAAAGATTTCTTTTAGCAATCCAATTATATTGTACCAAGCAATTGGTACAATACAAAATCTTCTATTCCAAAATCAAAGTATTATAATAAAATATGGTGTGTAAGGATGGAAGGATGATATTGGTTAAAACTACAAAATAAGTTTAGATGAAGCTTTACAGTAATAAAATTTATGCATCAGAATAACACTCAGGCCTGGCACGTACATTTGGAGCTTTGTTACGGAATTCCGTTTCGAAAAATTTTTGACCGTAGCGAACAGCTACTTGTATGGTTTTTTTCCCGTCTGAAATTTGAGTAGATTTGTATGGGCGAAAATGTCGTTTCCAAATTTCGAAGCAGTATTATATGATCACGTTTTTTTATTTTCTTTATGATGCTCCTCCCCTGATGGTAAGAGATAACCGTAGCCTACACAGACCATAGATGTTGAATGTGCTTCGCTGTCCTGTGACCGGGATATTAGCATAAATGTGCAAGTCTACTGGTTACCCTACCTTCCGGGCTAGAGCATGATAATGTCATTACGGCGGAATAGTTAAGGTGATGGATCCCTACCCAGGCAAGTTGCTGCACAGCACTCTTCCATCAGTGGTCTCGTTGGTAATGCTCGTTTTGCTTTTAAAGCTGCTAGACCGGGAGTCAAATGGTCTACCCATTTAGAGTACCCTGACAACACAGAGTAAACGGATTTTCTGCTTTGACTACTCTTAAGTATTTTATAAATAACTTGCTGTTACCGCGGCTTTGCTCGCGTGGCAGTCAATGTATTTACTGATTATAACCTATTATAAAGGCCTTTTATACAAACTTTCAACCCCTATTTAACCCCTTTAGGGGTGGAATTTCCAGAAACGCTTAAATACTTATCTCATCATTTTTAATGGTGACCTAAAAATAAAGTTTCATGTTTCTAACTTAAAAAATGACGGTCTTCCATACATACTTTCAACCCCTTTTTTTCTTCTTAGGGGTAGAATTTCTCGAAACGCTTAAATACGTATCTACTCATTTTTAATAAGTAGCCCAAAAACAAAGTTTCATGTTTCTAACTTAAAAAATGACGGTCTTTCATATAAACTTTCAACCACTATTTCACTCCCTTAGGGATAGAATTTCCAAAATTCCGGCCTTAGTGGGTGTCTACTAAATAAAATGACCCTACTAACTAAATTTCATGGATGTAACTCTTACAGTTTATGCTCGGAGATGATGAATCAGTCAGACAGGGCATGCTATTTTATAAGTTTTATAAGCAACAACTTGTTGAAGTCTATGATTTAAAATGAATAATATTATGCTGAGAAAATAAAAATACCTTCACGTAATAAAGTAGCATTATAGCATTGCGTACACATGGGTCATTATTCTAATAATACATTTCCGGTTCTGCAGTTAAATCGAACATAAAATAATATCGTATCCATATAGCACGGACCATGGAGTAAAACGTTTAATGGAGGCGCATTCCAAGTCGGTCGCGTGCCGCTAAATTGATATGACATTACAGAATGTGCTCGTTTATTAAATTGGTTTAAAGTATTTGCTAACCGATTTGAAATTGTATTTTAAATATTTATATTTTTAATGAATTTTCTAGCATGAAAATTACATATACATATATATATATATAAAAGTATCTTCACGCCCATATCCCCGAAGAGGTAGGCAGAGGTACAACCACGGCACCCACGACTAGCCGAAGACACTAAGTCCCACAATGTGATAGGTGGCAAGCCTATCGCCAACCGGGCACATTTCCAATCCCGACCAACATTTTTTTTTTTAATTAGAAAATCGGAAAAATCCAATTTTCATTTTGTTGGCCGATCCGGGATTCGAACCCGGGACCTCATGCAGTCAAGTCCAACACCCGGACTGCTAGACCACAGAGGCGATTACACATATATCTTTAAGACTAATTCATTGTGCGATAGGCATAGAGTATCGAATGGCAATTGATAAGATACTTACAGACTTGCTTAGCTTCCTCTACATTAATTATTCTTTTCACAAAAATACACCACAAGTAAACAAGGAGAAAATGCCTATGCATCTTTATGGCGAGAGGTAAGGCTCAACATAGCTAAATGAAGCAGCAAGATGTTTATACGTTAGTATATGATATGGATATGAATAATCCTCCAAATCCAACGCACTATTGCAACTTTTGTTGATGACACGGCTATTATTGCTGTGGGAAGTACGCAAGAAGAAGCAACAGAAAAAGTTCAAACTGCTGTATCTAAAGTCCTGTCATGGACAAAAAAGTGGCGGATCAAACTGAATGAAGCCAAGTCTACACATATTAATTTTATTACCAAAAAAGTTAAAGACATACCAATTTACATCAATGAGAAAATAGTGCCATACTCCAACAAAGCTAAATACCTGGGTATGACACTCGATACAAAGCTGTGCTGGAAAGCTTATGTAAAAAATAAACTAGAAGAGTTAGGCATACGTTATAGAAATATGTGTTGGCTTATTGGCAGACATTCGAAATTAACAATCCAAAACAAAGTATTGATATAGAAACAAGTCCTAAGACCGATATGGACTTATGGTATACAGTTATGGGGATGTACCAAAAAGACCAATATACAGTGTATACAAAGGTTTCAAAACAAAGTGCTTAGAGATATTGCAAATGCACCCTGGTACATAAGAAATGATGACCTCCATCGGGATCTCAAAGTGGAGGTTGTCAGTGACATTATAAAAAAATGCAAAAGCACATCACCATAGACTTCACCATCATGTGAACATCGAGGCAATCTAGCTCCTCGATATCACAGGTACAACGAGAAGGCTGAAATGGACAAAGCCATATCAATTAGTGAAGTGTTGTGTAGATTTCACAAAGTGCTAGTGCCAAAATCAAGTGACAGTGTTTTAAGTTCAAGATACCAATGGAACTTAAGTTTAGAGACACTAAGTAAAAGTTGATGGACTTATACATAGAGACTGTAGTTTAGAAGATTAAGAGAAATTAGAATTACTCATTAGTCTGTAGACTAGATTGTAAAGTTGAAGAAGATGCTCAGTAGAGCATCTTATGGAGAAAAAAAACAGACGTCACATTATTTAATTAGCAATGACAGCAGTAATATATAATATATTATTAAAATGGAAAAGAGCTTCTATTTTTCTATTTGCATAACGCCTGGACGGATTGATGTAACAATTTTGATAATTATTTGTTTGCGGTGCCAATTGTTGCCACGAGAAGCTTAATATGAATGAAAATTTGTATGCTTAGCGGAACATTGGAAAATATAAGAAAACGATGGTATAAATTTTAGACGCCCGTTACTTTTACTGTTACTAGACTGACTTTTATATTAATTATTTACAATTTAGTCTATGTCAGCTACTTAGAAATAAATCTTATTTAGGTACAGGTCTTGTTCCATAGATAAAAATCTGCCATAATCATTATCAGCAATTCGAGATAGTTTTAAACATCTAATACTTAAATGAGCAATAACGGAAACAAGATTTACGATTTTCATGAAATTCAGTATGACTGGAGCTTTCGCGCTATAAATCGATCAAGCTAGGTTTAATTTAAGAACCGTCGTTTTATATAAAAACAAGCAAAGCTTTATATACGTACTAAAACTAAGCAAATTTAAAATTCCATAAAGTAGCAACAAAAGTTCTGAGACCCTTAGGTTTTGGATGTGGCATTTATGTATAGCATGGAAAAATTATTGTTCGTGAATATTTACAATTATCGTATCTATGGTCTAGTAGTCTGACGTCGGAATTGACTTATTAGAGAGAGATTCGATCCCCGGGTCAGGCAACAAAAAGAAAAGAAAATGTGTATTTTAAATTTTCTAATAAAAATAATCGAACATGGGATTGGATATGGGCCCGGCCTAGCGATAAGCTTGCAACTAGCACATTATGGGACTTAGTGTCTTCGGCTAGTCTTGAGTGCCCTGGTTGTGCCTCTGCCAATCTCTTCTGGGATAGAAAGAAAGTATCTTCAAGCCCAGTGAAGATACTTTCTATCTTTTTTTTAGTTTAAAATTTACGCCTCATTCAAAAAATTTATCAAGTAACTTCTTAGTATCTTAGTTAACGTCTGTGCTTTAGTGCAACAAACGTCAACACAAACATAAACTCATAGACTACAAAGCCGCTACATTTGCACACTTGGTTTAAGATCGACGACCTATATCTATAATATTTGTGGTGCATAAAGGCGACAAATTGTTTCTTACTATTGGAAAAGCCTCCTTGCTTATATCTCAAAACATCATAACACTAAAATGAAACATTTTCAATAACCACAGACAGAGTCTACACGTAATGTAGCTAAGAACCGTCTCGAATAAGTCAGCTTTCAAATCGAAAAATCCGCATCGAAATCGGTCCATCCATTCAAAGTTATGAAGCCACAAACAGACACACAGGCATGTTAAACTTATGGACACTTCTCTTTCGGTAGGGGGTTAAAATATGAAACATCGTTTTTTTCATATCGTAAGTTTTCATACATCCATGGCACGACCACACAAAATGTACGAGATTCCCATAAGTAATCAAGTGTATAATATATTCATAGCCTCCACGCGCCTACGCCGCGAGCACTCTTATTTTAAAGCACCGTAATTATCGTAATCAGAATTTCGATCTCGCAAATCTTGTTTTTGCACATTATGACGAAACGTGCATTTCGTGTTATTTATTTCCACTCATGCTGTGGTTTGATTGACAGCTCGCCGAGGAGTTTATGTATTATTTTAATTTAATCCTTTACTGCAGTACAAATGCGAACTTAATGCTAATAAACATTTCCTCCCAGTTTATCTTGAGCAAAGATAACATAAACTTAAGGAGAAGTGCACAGAATTTAACATAAGAAAAAAAAGAAAAGAACGCATGTAGTTGTAAGAGTTGGTGATTAATGCTACGATTAGAAATTTAAGTGCAAAATAAATGAAATTGTAACCACAGATTGTAAATTTGCTTTTTCCGTCAAAACCATACAATACAAACTACCATTACTAAAACTACCATTTTAATTCAATTGAACCGTGCCTATTTTTGTTCAATTTTCTATGCAATTAACTGGCAAATAAAATCAGATAGGTCCAATACGGGATCAAAAGACTGTAACCATAGATAAAAACAGGTCCTAACCATATTTTTCATAATCCGCAGCTTCATTTACCGTAAACTTACAGAAGAAGCTGTGAAGAAAAAGATGATTGTAGTTATTTCGTAATTATTGAATGTAGTGTTTATATTGAGTGAAATTAGCAAATTTTCGTGTCATTTTGTAATTTCGTTCAGTAAAAGAGCACAAATGTCATGAAGAAGAGTCATGAAGAAATTAGAGTATCGTGTATGTCCTCGTTGCCGTAAAATCATTTTAAATGAGCTTAAATAATGAGAGCACCGCTTTAATTAAGATCCTGATATGACTTTTCTGACAACTACACAAATTGCTGAAGGTTGGCCACGCGTAATATACATCTTCGATGACTATAGACGGCGAAAATTTCTTATCATTAGGAAGTTTTTAATCAAAAATACTCGTATCTTTGAACATTTTGTACAAATCAGTCTGACTCGAAAGTAAGAAAATTACGGATTTTAGTCAACTATTTTATAGGATAAGTCACCGGACAAGTACTAGCTCTCTTGGTGATAAGAGACAACCGTGGCCTATAGACACTATAGGCTTTATAGGTATGCAGCTGCCTGTGGCCAGGATGTCAGGCTTATTATGGATATTTGCTATTAATTAATTTAACCTATGCTTTCTTCTTATGAGCTGCCTGAACCAGGACCAAAAGGAGAACAAACGACAGTATTATATAAATACTAGCAGGCCCGGCAGACATTGTTCTGCTAATTTGTTTTGCTGTGATTCGCCCTTATCATTTAGGGTTATAAAAAATAGATGTTAGCCGATTCTCAGACGTACTTAATATGCTCACAAAATTTCATGAGTATCGGTCAAGCCGTTTCGGAGGAGAAGATACGGTAACTAACATGGGAATTTCATATTTAAGACTAGCTGACTCGGCAGACGTTGTTCTGCTACTTTTATTATTGTGATTTTAGAAAAAAAAAATTGGGGTGACTCTTGTCACTAAGTGGTATGAAAAATAGATATTGGCCGATTATCAGACCTACTCAATATGCTCACAAAATTTCACGAAAATCTGTCGACCCGTTTCGCAGGAGTTCAATCACGCACACCGTGACACGAGAATTTTATACATAATATAATAACATAAATATATACATCCAACTAGCTACTTGTTTACCTTTCAATATAAATAAATCCAAAACTAGAGATACAAACCCACATTCATATTGTGTGTGTAGTCAAAAGGAAGCTTTTGTTTTATTTGTAAAGGAAAGAAATGAATGTGTCGCTTAAGTGCAAAGACAAGCAACATAAAATAAAGTTACACTACACAGTAATTGAGCAGAAGCTTTAATTGCTCGATACTTGCAATCAGCGACTAAGCGATGAAAGGCGAAAGCTTTTAGTCAGTGGTATTTTACTTTGAAGTTGAGATTTAGTGTTGATATTTGCGATGTGTTTTACTGTGGTATCTTTATTCAAATACAAACAAAAGGCTCTGCGTGTGTTCTATAGCTTACAAGGAGGTTGTGGATTCAAATCCTTTTGAGTATTACGTATTATGAAGTGTGTGGTGCTATTAAGTAGTAAGTTTCAAATAGAAGTGTCTTTTTTAATTATTTTTTTTAATTTGGAATAAAAAAAAACTGATTTCAGTTTCAATATAGCTCGAAAATCACTTTTCGGATGTCGACCAAATTTAAAATTAAATAACAATGAGATTAACCGCATATTTTTTCCTTTAAACCAAAAAAAATGACATCAAAATTGTTACATTTATAGGTATGACATTCTGAACAACATTCAGCCTACTTGAAAACCTCCTTCTCAAATTTCCTCCTTCAGTGGAATAGAAAAACGAAACTTCTTTATGATCTGAAATATAAGTCGCTCATAAACACCCTAGTTGGTAATGATGCCTATTCATTTATTCCCAGATTTGCCTGCAAATTCCGTAGCAAGTTAACTTAAATACGTTCATTGCTTGTTCTCAATTCTAATACCTACCTATAAATAAAACAGGCTTCTGCTTTTAGGGTGATTTATTTTGTCTAGTTTAGACATTTTTTATATTTTTAAGAGCACCATTACACAATATCTCGCTAAATCTTGTTCCATACTCTAGGGTTGCCTGGAAGAGATCGCTGACTTGGCGATAAGGCCGCCTTTGTGTATCTTATAATTTAAGTTTTATTTGATGTATTTGTAATTTCTCTGTATTTGGTACACAATAGTTATTGTATTGTGTTTTTCTCCATTGGTGCTTGTAACTCAAAACAGTACAAGTGTTTCTTTTTGAAAATAATAAGTGGTTCTCACTAGTCACTGATAAAATATCACCGCTTGCAAAGTTGCAAACCAAAGAATCAATTCACAAAACCATTCAGCATGTAAATATCAGTCGTATTAAATAAAATGCCACAATTAGCAGATCATTAAAATATCGTATTGCACTAAACGCAGTTAAAACTCCATAAAGAACTTTTTATCAAGTAAGACACGGTACAACAAAAGTGTCGGACGGCGACACAGCGCTAGTGCGATAAGCTCACGCTCATTTGTCACTCCCGTCTGAGGATAGGGTTGCCGAAAATTATCATTGGATACAAAATGGTATAACAAAGGTCGTAGATTCAAGTAAAGCATATACTTAAGGGTGTTTATCACAACATGACAGTTTTAACGTTTTTGGCGTGCGAAGGTATAAAATAATGCAAATATCGAATACTTAATGTGTGTATGATGTTGTAGTGGATATCATGTATGTGGGCATGTATAGCATTTATTTCTAATTGGCATTGGTTTAAATAAAACTCAATATTAATAGCCCAAATCTCATTTACGTGGCGCGTCCAAAATTCGAAATTAACTAAAACTGCTTTTAAATTATAGTTTCTCCATCAATAAAAACGCTGAAATTTATATTTATTTCATATCTTATTAAATAACAATGCTCTTTTAAATTTTTGAGCTTCCGAAATTGTAACACTGTGAAGTTGTCATTAATTAAAAAATGTCCAAAGTATTTTTCTAATTTACCTGGCACAACTTGTCAGAACTTTAACGATACCTGGCTTTCCTCCGCCGTAAACGATCCTTGTGCGGCATCGTTTCAAATCAGTTCCCGGCAAGATAGCAAACAGCGCAAGTAAAACGTAACAAAAAATCATAAAAATAAACTGAAATTCAATACGTTCGCTGGACTTTGTAAGGTAAGAAGTATAATTATTATGTATGAGATTTTGTGTTAGACCAAATCAATTAGATAAAACTAATTGCTTTATCCAATTTTGTAGTGAGTTGTATGTTTCATAGATAATAAATATTATCCATTTGTTATTTTACGCTTAAAATGCATATTACTTTAAAAACCTAATTGTGCTGGTGCTAATTTACCTGGATTACTCTGGCTCGTTTGAGCCAGATGAATTAGTCATGCACATACAAATTATAATTTCTTTTCGCAAAGTAAAGCAAATACGTTAAAACTTCGTTATTAATGAACAAACAGTATCTAAACATACAAAATATAATATTTGGAACACGAATTCCTCGTAATTTAGTTTTTAAAACTTTTAAGCAGGTCAAAGTGTTATTTTTAAAATTTATCATGATTACCTACTAGTATCATATCACGAATATATCACGAAGTATATCACGAAGAAACGTTTAAAAACGTTTCTTCGTGATAAATTGGGAAATAAAATCTTCTAAAATTGTAAATATCAAAGTAGGTTTGCTCGTTTATCTGTTCTTCTTTCAAGTTCCAACGGAGCGTTTTTGATATGAAGAGATAGGAGGTTAAAAAATTACATAAGATACTTT
>NJDC01002221.1:118674-145861 GCA_002245475.1 Calephelis virginiensis | reverse complement strand
ATTCAAAATGGTATAACAAAGGTCGTAGATTCAAGTAAAGCATATACTTAACCGTTTCTTCGTGATATATTGGGAAATAAAATCTTCTAAAATTGTAAATATCTAAGTAGGTTTGCTCGTTTATCTGTTCTTCTTTCAAGTTCCAACGGAGCGTTTTTGATATGAAGAGATAGGAGGTTAAAAAATTACATAAGCTACTTTTTGTCGCGATAACACTTATTTATTATTTTCAATAGCTACACTGATTAGATACATTTTTAATGAACGTAATCAGTGTAATAAAAAATTTAAAACAATTAGATACAAACTAAATATTTCCGAAAATTAAACCAATGCTTAAACTTAACTCCTCGACATCTCCCACCTTAAAAATTGTCTAACAATGGCCTCGAACAAAATATTAAGTAATACTATATATCCATCAAAACAATCACACGTGTACTTTTATGTTTTTGTAATATAACAGCCCGTTCCGTACAATTTTACTCATAGCAACAAAACTGTATATATAAAAATGAATCATTATCTCCCTTGGTCATCGCATCACACGTGGACGGAAGGGCTACTTTTGCTAATTCTTTTTTGTTGTGTTATTTAATATCAGGAGAACTTTCGTATGAAGAGGAAAACCGGGAGTTGCAGGGAAATTCACTTAGTTGGCTAGTACAGTATTTATGCAAAAATGTATTAATACTTATGTATATTTGTAGAACCGCTTTTACGCCAAATATTTTATAAGCAGTTTTTAGGACTTCTGTCCAAAAAAATTGTCTTAATCAGACAAAATTTTTTTTTATCACGAATGGTTCCGGGAAAACAACTAGAAAAGTGTAGCAGGCGAGGCCAAAAACAACCTTTTCTTTATGTTTAATTATTTATCCTCTGGTGGTAACCCTATACGCTAGCACTTGTAAATTCCTTCCCGGCTAAGATAAACGCCTCCTATATTGTAGCCGGGATTATAACGCTATACATTGCCACTCGGTTATTCCTTTTTGAACGCCGACGCATTGCACGATTTAAAATAGCAACGCACACTTTTACCCGAGTTTGTCCAGGTCGGCTGATTAGAATAGACCAGTGGTGGGCAAATTTCGGCCCGCGGGCCGGATTATGATGGCCCTTGAGAGGTTGTCATCCGGTCCGCCGAGGGTTTTTTTTAGAAAAAACTATGAACCTCCTTAAAAAAAATAATGGTCGAAATGCTAAGACTATTGAAAATTGAACAAGTAAGGTACTGAATCGATACTTCAAACATGTATATTGCGTATTTCATATGTTGAGACTTCATAAATAGATTTAATTATAATAAAGTATTATAAAATAAAATAAAAAAATGCCTTACATTATCTTTATACAACGTTTTATAGTCGTAATATTTACTGCTATTTTTAGGTGTTTTAATAAACCGGCCCGCCTCAAGATGAATTATAATTTACTGGCCCGCCACTAGTTTTTTTTAACTTACCGGCCCGCGGTCAAAAGAATTTGCCCACCCCTGGAATAGAGTATACCACGCAGTTCGTAAGAGGCAAGCGTAGGTCAATTAGTAATTGCCAACAAGATCACTGGTGGTAGACTGCTGTGCACTAATTTACCCGGGTAGAGATCCACCGCTTCACCTACTTCTGTCGCCATAATGAAAATGTCATGTTCCGGTGCGGAGAGTTGTCAGTGGGATAGCCGGTAGAATTGCGCAATAGGCAATAACACCCCGACCACAGAATAGCGACGCAGCTATAAAACCTAGTGTCAATATGCCAGATTGTCTCTTATCATCAAGAGAGCCGTTTGTTTGTTCACTGACACATAAAAATTAGTAAAGGGTTTAAACGCAACAGATATTTAATTCACGCCAAGTCCGTTACTGGGTAGGCAGAGTATCCAGTGCCAAACTTCAAGATACTGACCAACCCGTCTGACTTCCATCACATTCATTACCCTTTTCATACAAATTCGCTAGTTCCGCGGTTTATTCGTCTTGCCAAGCTTTACACATTATACTTCAGCGAAGTCTCGCCTATCACCAGTATTGCCATTGTAAATTAAATTACCCCATTTTCAAAGGCATAATAGCTTCAAACAAAACTGTTTCAATATTATAACTTTACAAATTGTACGTTCACAAACGTAAGCGTTCCTAGTCGTGCTCTGGTATTACATAACAGGTTTGAACCATGTTTAGTCTAACAGCAGTGTTTTAGTTCAGATCACGACTACGCAACTGTTACAGGAAGTACAATCCTGTTTGGAAATAACTGCAATCCAAGAACCGTTGTAATAATAGTCCTTAGAAAGCCCCGTTGTGCAATTTACCGAGGGAATTGAATCGAGTGAATATCGTGAAAAGTTTATAGTAGTTTCAATCACAGCTGTTACAGAGTTGCCAGTTCATTGTACAATTTTAGCGCAGAAAAACTGTGAAAATTCACTTTGTTTTTCTGTGTTCATATAAAATATGTATACGAAATGCGTACACAGAAAATGAGTGTTTACTTTCATTTCTGTTTCCGGGTTCTATTGTCCGATCCAGACTTAGTGGCAATGGGATCACCTTAAGCGTGCGCTCTTTCAAATATATTTTTTTATGGTGGCAAACAAGCAAACGGATGGTAAGAAATTCATGCCACCTAGAGACACCAAAGGTGGCAATAGTGAGTTGCCAAAATGAAGCCGTCAGACCTCCACCAAAAATAATTCTACCGCCTACCTTACCCTCCGAGCCGGAACAAGTCAACAGCAAGCGCTGACGTTTTGGCGGCTGCAATAGGTAAGGCACCGCCTATATTATCTATTACTAATCCGGGCGAGTCGCTGCGAAACTCTACCACCTAGTCAGAAGTCACGATGTTATTTAGTTAAGAGCTGCCTGACAGGAATGCAGATGGTCTATTCTGCAAAGGAGCCCGGACTAACACAGGGACCAACATTATTTAATGTAACAAATAACATTAAAATCAAAAATCTTAAATCCCCACAAAACCTTTACTAATTTAGATAAGAACCATCTCGGTCATGTCGACTCTCAAACAAAAATCGGCATCGAAATCGATCCATCCGTTTATATTATGTTACAATACCATAGACAGACACAAACACAAATACTTCAAAGTTAATTCGTTAGAGGTTGAAAGAGTTTCGAAATCGGTCCAAAAATGACAGAGAAATCGATTAACATACATAAAAAAATATAGGAGTCGAAAATATATTACCTCCTCCTTTTTTAAATTCGGTGAAAATTGGTGATAAAGCTATACCTTTTGAACTCTATATTCCGGTCCTAGTCCTGGTTCTGATTATAGAAAATAAATAGATAAGGTTATGTATAAAAATGATTTTTTTTTCTCTTATTCATCGCATCAATAGAACTAAAAAAAATTGCAAGACATTAGAAAACGTAAGATACCCTTCAATGTGGTTACATAGCAAAAAGTGCAGCTCGCAAAATAAGCAATAGTGCAAGTCGCAAAAGATGCAAGTCGTAATAAGTACAGATCTTATAAAGAGCGTATCGCAAAATACGCAAGTCGCAGAATGTGCAGATCTTATAACGTGCAAGTCGCAAAATGTGCAGATTGCAGACAGCTTAACCAGGGTAACTATCTGTTATTTAGTGTTAGTGGTGATAAAAAATTTAAAGTGTTCAATCAAAACCTCCATCTAAATCGATACATTAATTTAAAAGTTATAATGTCATACACACCCAAACAAAGTGTGGATTAAATTAAATTATAATGAAATCAAGGAAAACAGTTAATCTTTGTCAGTTTGTCAGTAAAATCAAAGCAGGTTTTTAATAGCTTTACTGCCCTTAAGTTATGAAATAAAAGTCATATCATTCAACATAAAAAAAAATATTAAAACGAACTTAAAAATCACAAGTTCAAGCCATGAGTAAAACTGAAATAAAGTACGAAACTGTATAACTCATAAACTTAAAATAATTTATCAAAAGAATTTATAAATGATATATAAGTTCATAACTAACTTATAACAGACAGTTTACTATACGTAGGTCACACTATGTGTTTTGCGGTAAAAAAGCAACATGTTATGATCAAAATATTATGTTTATTGCTTTTAATAATTATCTCCTTTACATTTTAAACATTTTTTCATGCGATCGAACCATTTTTTAAAATAGGAGGACCACAGATCTGAAGGCATGTTTTATACGTGCTAATTGAACGCTGTGACTGCCTCTTCGGAGTTGGTAAAAGTAAAACCTCTCATCAAATATTTGATTTTAGGGAAAATACAAAAATCACAGGGGCTATGCGCAGGACGAGTGACGAGATGTACTTTATCGGAAGCTAAAAATGACTTTGCTTTGTTGGTTTTTTTTCAATTAACCACTTAACAGTTGCCACATTATTTTAGTTGACGGCAGTTAAAGGCCACTCTTTACGAAATTCGTCATGTAAAAAACTCTACCTATCTCAAATTTAGCAAACCATCGCCTCACTATGCTGAAACAAGGTGCTTCTCTTCCATAAGCATTTTGAAGACGAGCGGCACAGTCTTACGGAGAAAGATAACTTTTAAAATTATAAAAAATTGACGCTTTTTGTAAAACCTCTTGACAAGTTCTTTATAGTCTGCTACATAAAGAGTATATATATATTCCTTGGTCTGCTATTTTATTAATTAGAAGTGCAGTCGAACAAGACAGTGGTGTAACAGCTCTTGCTAAAGAGCTTACTTATGTTCCTGGTGTAAGTTTTGACAAAACAACTCGTGTAACCAAAATATCACCGAGGGTAAGACTTTAAACTTTAGTCCAAATATAAATTCAATAAAACTCGTGTATTGTTTAAAGCTATTAATTTTATCTGAAACTGGTAAACTTGCTTAATGCTGTAAGATAAGCTGAAAAATCCACTCATGTGCTAATTGGAAGATCACTTTTTTGGCCAACTGAACATTAAAATAATAGAAAGTATGGTATTATACCTTGATCCAAAAATATGTTATTAGAAAACTGTAAAATCAGCTTCGACATTACAAGATTTGCTCATTTTGCTACTTGCACATTATAAGATTTGCTCATTTTGCTACAAGCACAATACGAGATCTGCTCATTTTGCGTAGCCTGCTCATTTTGCGATCTGCACTTTTTGCAACGTTACCTTCAATGTCAAGACAGGACAACATCTGTCAAGTCAGCTACAGAATTTAATTTAGCTGAGAAGAGATGAGTGTTGGTTTGTTTGCCACTATCATTATATCTTCGACTTGGTAACTTTTTTTTATTTTTTATGATAATGGAAGGCAAACAAACTGACGCATTTCCTGATGGTAAGAAATTCACACCACCTAGAGACAACAAAGGTGGTAATGGTGCGTTGATAAACTGAGTCCAGGAAGTTAGGCCTTGAGCAAAAGTAAGTTTACCGGCCGCCTTATCCTTCGAACCGGAACATGTCAACGGCAAGCATTGACATTAAGGTGTCAGGAATAGGTAAAGCGGCGGCACCAATCCGGGCGAGTCACTGTGAAACTCTACCACCTAGTAGTATGTCACGGTGCTAGTGACGGTAAACCTAAGCTCACCTTTTTCGAGCTGCTTGGCAGGAAGGCAGATAGTCTATTCTGCAAAGGAGCCCGGACCAACACTGGGGGTGGTAGATTTTTAAGACCACTGGTCTGGATTGGTGCAGCTGCCTAACATATTTCTGTCGACAGCGTCAGTGTTCGACACTGTTGTTTTAGTCTGGACGGTAATATTGTAATGCACTAAGATCAAAGCGTCAAGTTTATTGATTAAAGGTTGCTAAAATATTGCCTTTTTTAAATGTGACACGTTAATGAACAAGCACACGGATCTTCCGATGGTAGGAGACAACCGTGGCCTATAGATATGTGGTATTATGGATGTTGTAGGGGCATCACTGTCTTGCGACCGAGATGCTAGGCCTTTAGTGCAAGTCTTCCGGCTACCCTACCCTCAAGACTGGAACAGGACAGGGTTAATGGCAGCAGGGAAGGGAGGCGGCGGATCTCTACCCGGGCCAGTTGCTGCACAGCACACTACCACTTGTGGTCTTGTTGGGACTGACCTATACTTAAATCTGTAGTCGTCATTTCTGAACTGACTGGTAGAGACGCAAATGGTCTGTTCTACCCAGCGGTAAAGTCTGTTTGCTATTTAGAAGACTCCGCGTAATTTTACTCTTGCAAATATTATAAAATAAGTAACTAAATTAATGATTACATTTTGTTTTCAGGTCGCAATATTTCATCTGAAGAACCATTATTTTGTCAAACACGTTCCTCGAATCCGAAGAATATGGAGGTGGAGGTGGTAGCAGTAAAACCTCTTGAAATATGGTGGCATGAATGGGACAAGACATCTTCTGATGTGGAAACACCTGTCCTTCTATCATGTCCCTTGACAGATGCCTTATATGATCGCGCTGTTGTATCTGTTGTCAAAGAACCCTGTGATAATCCTCTGAATGGATTCCACGTGACACCTTTAAAACATAAAGATTATAAAAGAACTTTTACAGTTTGTGTAAAGGATATGTTGTTTGAAAATGATATATCACAAAGTTTAATTGAATGGATTGAAATGAACAAAATACTTGGAGCAGAAAAAATAGATATGTATATTGATGAAATTAAGCAAAGCAATTTAGAGGTTCTTCTTTATTATAGAAACATTGGATTTATTCGCTTATTCAAAGTTCCTTTCAATAAATCTGATAGAAATTTGTGGCAACGAAGAAGAGATCACATTGTTTCGTACAATGATTGCCTTTATAGAAATCTGTTTAAATCAAAATATATTGTGCCATTAGATATAGATGAAATACTCATACCGAAAAAGGCGTACACTTGGCAAGGATTGCTTAAACGTCTTAAACATAATGGCTGGAATACATCTAAATATTCAGCTATTTTAATTCAAAATGTTTTCTTTTTTGACTTTATGCAGAAATTTAAGTATTCCCCAGTTCTTAATAGGAAAAGGCGTTATAATAAACGAGATGATGTCCGAATTCACGAAGAATATACACTAGATTTAAAAGATATTAGTCATAGTAATAAATACTCGGTTAATAATTTCAATGAAAATTATGAACCACGTTATAAATTTGAATCAGAATGTGGTGTAACAATACCAGTGCCAAAACTAGCCAGTCATATAATTAGTTCGTCATTTGTAAGTCCGGTTGGGCGTTACAGTAAGAGTTTCATGCTAACAAAAAATGTATTGACAGTTTTTAACCATTACCCCTTAGCAAATGTAAGATCGAGTACATTAACCCACTGGTCTGCACCGATTAAAGAAGTACAAATCAATCATTATAAGGTAAGACACAATTTTGTAGAGGTCCTGATACAGATTGTATTTTTTCACCCTCCTTGTTTTATTTATGTTTATGATATTGTAAGGCAAACAAGCAGACGATTTTTCTGTCAATAAAAGACCACCATTGCATAGGAATAGGTACTAGGCACATTATTGGATAGTAGCATAAGCAAAAAAATTCGATGAATTCGATGAATTGAACAGTTTCTTTGCAAGTGTATGCGCTCGCAGTTCATCAATTCTGGATTATTTCGAAAAGTAATATTAAATTTCCTTATGGTAAGAAATTCACGCCGCCTGTAGATACTAAAGGTGGTAATGGTGCGGTGCCAACCTGAGGTCGGAATGTTATGCCTCAAGCAAAAGTAAGTTTACCGGCTACTTTATCTTCCTAACCGGAACACGTCAACGACAAGAACATGGCGGCAGGAATAGGTTAGGCGATGGTGCCAATCCGATCTAGTCTCTACGCAACTCAACAATCTGTTCCGCTGAGCGAAAACAAAGTTGCCAAATTTGAGCTCTGACGAGCAGAAAAACAGGCAGTTACTAAGAAAGCCTCAGATTACATGTTTGTCGACCTCGGCTTAGTCTCGGCAATGAGACTTTTCCTATTTTATTGCCATAAGGAAGTAATTTACTATTTTTTACTAAATTAAAATCTAGTATGTAACTAGGACTGTCAGTAAACTTGATATGGATAAAAACTGCAATCCTTTTGCATTTTGTATTAAAATTTATTTTTCGGCTTCATCGTCATATGACCATCACATTATATATTGCAAAAGATATATTTTTTATGGTTTATCACACCACAATAACAAAAAACAAAATGAGAAAGTTAGTCATTTTGTTTGTTACAGTTTTATTTAACATAACATTTACAAAGCATTATTCCAGGCTGGCTACAGGGGAAGTTTGCAATAGTGTTATTTAGTTATAGTTAGATAAAAACTTAGTGGCGGCTTAGAAGTTAACTGCCAATGGAATTTCGCCAAGTACAGTCTACAACGAGAATAGTGAACTTTTTATAACGCTAAAATTAAAAATATTTACATCATTAGACATCGATATCAAAATCGAGCCACCTCTTCAAAAGTTAGAATGTCACATACACACACGCAGAAACACTTCAAACTTATAACACTCGTCTTTCTGCTAACTGTTACAAATTAAGGGTTTTGTATTATAAGTTAGAACAAAACTTTTATTAGAAAAGACTTGTAACATTTAACTAGTAATGATATTTTTAAAGGGTTTTAATAATATTTTTTCACGTTCTATCTATTCTTTTTTTACTTCTTTCCTTCTTCTTTTTCTAATTTTTTTCCTCTCAGTGATGTCTTACTTATTCGTACTTATTACTTAATGAACTACAAAATAAAACCCGTTAAATTTATCAGAATCTATGTACCTAGTCCACTTTAGAAAATACAAACTTCAAATGAGAAACACTTATCACTTGTTTCCTACAAGTGATAGTCTATCGCGCTGTGGAACTAAATATTACCCACTTCGACTAATCATGGGCGTGGTACTGGGGTGGGATTCTGGCGTGACGATACTTAACATTTTCCACAAGGATTAAAACATTAGTTGTTAGCATTGGTTTGCATCCGTGTGGAACGTAGATTTAACCAAAATTTTGATTTGTTTCAAACAAAATTTTCACTAAGGTCACATTCGACAAGGTAACAGCAAAGTTAAGTTGATATTATAGACTACCTCGTTAGTCGAGTGGCTAGTGTACATGCCTAACTATATCGACCAACCGCGAGGCTTGGGTTTGATTCCCGACGGGGATAATGTGTGATGAACATTTAGACGTTTGCATTTCTGGGTCTGGGTTTTTATTATATTTATTCTGCTATCTATTTAAGTATATCTATGTATTAGTACCGTTGACTAACACCCATTAAACAAATACATTATATGCTTACTTTAGGGTTAGATTTAATTTATGTGATTTGTCCGGGGATATTTTATTTGTGGAAGACGTGATTACGACCGTCTGGATGATGCTTTACTTTTTGTATTTGTCACTAATGTTTTTAAAAATATGCTGCTTTCAAAAATTGTAGTTACACTGTTTTATCTTGGTTATTTTTAACTGGTCTTACTTTTAAACAAATTACCGGATGCCTTGTGGGATCACCGCACGACTTGAACCTGGCTAATCCAGTGTCTGTTCCAGGATTCGTGCAACACGACGTTGGTGGCAGAGTGTGAGAAGTATGAACGCAATGTACGCCTCGATCGCTCGGCGCTACATTTACGAAGACGACTCACAAAAGCCCTAGAAAAAAGACTTTGCTCTACAATAAACCAATCACAATAGATGTATTTTCATTTCCAAACTTTCAGCTTATGATTATATTAAGAAAAAACTGTACAGGCGTTTGCACACAAATGCTCATACCTGCCGAAAGAACAGGCATACAGTTTAACTGAAGAGTACATGGCTCTCCTGTTGGTAAGAGACAACCGTGGCTTAACCTTAATGAAATAGGTGTGTCACAGTCCTGTGGCCGGGGTGTTTGGCTTATTATGCAAGTCTATTGGATATCTATAACTGGAACATAAAATTGTCATGGCGACAGGAATAGGTAATGCGGTGAATCCCTACCCGGGCAAGTTGCTGGACACTCTACCACCAGTGGTCTTGTTGGCAATAACCCGCTTTTTACGAGCTGCCAGGCAGAACGATTTAAGGTTTTTTCTACACAGAGGACTTGGACCCACACGGAAGAACACTTTCCATCTTCGGCTCTGGATACAACTTTCACTCTTACATTTTGATTTTAGTTATAAGAATATCCTTTTATTTCAAACATGATACGTTTGTAATACGTTATAACAGAAAAAACAAAGTTTGTTTGGTCTTGTTCGTAATAATATTTGGAAATAGTCTAAGATCCGAAGTTAGGTCGACCTACACCGAGCTGATAATAGGATGGAAGCGGTTTTATAGCAAATTTAGTATATCAGAAAATATATTAAAAATGGGTTGACTAAAAAATCCTGGACATTTTTATTTATGTTTAAAATGTTTTTTATTCATTGATTGGTGCAATATTAAGATATTATCCCGACTTAAAGTAGGTATGAGACGAATTTGCAGAAGTTGGGTTGCCTGTTATTTATCTGTGTTGCCAGGTAGTAACAGATAATTGACAATGCTAGTTACTTTCACGGGTTCGGATAGTAGAAAACAATATGTCAACATAATATGTGCAGTTTTATTACATTTTTTACAATTTGTATTACAAATTATCTTCACGCCATATCCCCGAAGAAGTAGGCAGAGTCACAACCAGGGCACCCACGACTAGCCGAAGACACTAAGTCCCACAATGTGATAGGTGGTAAGCCTATCGCCAACCGGGCACATTTCCAATCCCGACCAACTTTTTTTTTATTAGAAAATTGGAAAAATACAATTTTCTTTTTGTTGGCCGACCCGGGATTCGAACCCGGGACCTCATGCCGTCACCGCACCGCTCGGATCGGACCGCTAGACCACAGAGGCGATTTTATTACAATTTATATTGATATACAGGGTTGCATGAAAAAAAAATGAAATATGGAAAAACATTTTTATAAATAATTAAAATCGGTCCAGGATTTGTTTAGGCAACCCAATTTTATTATGATCGCTAAAATACTTACTTGACTATAAAATATGTTTTATTCAATTATCATCTCGGTGTAGGACGATGTAGGTTCGGATCTTCTACTAAAAAAATATTTTAAGTCTTAAACTAGAATAAAGTCTGTTTGTGTTCTCAATATTTTAAAGGGTTTCTGTGAGAGAGAATAATAGTATTTATCCACGAGCTTAGTCACTCGCAAAATTCAGTTATTTGTATAAATACGAAACTAAATTGCATATGCATCTATATAATACTACTCGTACATTACTCATAGTACTATTTATTCTACATTGATTTTAGGCATTTTCTCTCTTGAGGGTTTGCTGGAAGATGTCTCTATTAGAGACAAGCTTCCCTTCCTACAATTTACAATATTCACTTACATTACTGTTTTGTGTAAAATAAACTAGATAAATAAACTTCATCTTGTGGGTGAGCTCTCAGAAAGCCGTAAATGCAACAATAATTAATGAACACTGCAAGTTGTCATTCGCAAGTCATCTTTCGACGTCGAAGCAAGATTAGCAATATGTTATTAGACGACGTTCCCACGAGCTGCGTGGATCATTATATTCACATTAAGTTCGTCACACGCCATCAAGCTTATAAAATTTATATTGTATCCAGTTGCTCGTAAATTATAAATAAAAAAATGTCATGTATATGTTGATGGACGGTAGCCATGGCCAGATAAAACAAAAGGTACAATGAGCGGGGTGTTAAAAGTTTTACGTCTTTATCTCTCTCTCACTCTATCTCTGTATGTATATGTAGCTCCAAACTCCAAAATTATTGGACTGATTTTGATGCAGATTTTTTTGGAAAACTAACGTAAGCGAGACAATATGTAGCTACGTTGCGGACAGGGGACGGGAATTATTGAACATTTTTATTTTTATGATTATATTTTAGTTATGAGAGTTATCTTAGCTACCCGAACTGGTCTAGGTTTTATAAACAAGGTATAGTTTTAAAAACAAAGCAAGATATAGATTTCGATTTTAATAAGTAACACAGGTACACAAAAATTAAATATTTTCCTCGATTTCCCTACGATTTAGATTTTGTGACAATGGAAACACATCGGAAGTACGTTTTTAAAAAAATCAGTTCAAAAGTAACGGAGAAATCTATTAAAATACATAAAAAATATATGAGTCCAACATATAACCCCCACCTTTTCTTAAAGTCGGTTGAAAAATCTAGTCATTATTATGATGATAAAAAGTAACTGTCGCCTACTGACACCACAGCTGCCACTCCTATCTTTAAGCTGTAAATGTCTTCCGGCTACCTTACCCTTCAGCATTGAACAAGACAATGGTGAACACTGACATTATGACAACCAGCAAGTATGGATGTGGTACCAATCTGGACGAGCTACCAATAGATAATTATTCTAAATCAATTATATAACAACAAAACTTTATGCTTTTACATCGTCTTTAAAGTCGTCTATGACTTTTCAAAGCAACTATGGTCAAACTGTTGGATTTAAAAATTAATAAATATCGCAAGCTCTTATTTTACTGACTTCATATCAGAAATGAGATTTATCATTAGAGATACGCTAGTGCCAAAAAGTAAAAAAAAACATTTGTCTTTTTGTTTGTATTTAATTTTGTGTGATAGATTTCGCACACAGGCCATCTGATAACAAAAAGAGAGACAACCGTGGCCCAGGCGGTTGTCTATTGTTTTCCCGAATTTGAATTGGCATTTGAATATATGGCATATATTCATATGCCATATATTCAAATGCCAGAATTTCATTTGCCCGAATTTTTATTTGCCCGAAGGTTTTGTTAACCATAATATACCTGTGACATACTCTTATTTGCCCTTAAATTAGTTTCCATATTAATACGAGTGCCATACGTATTGTTATCCAATTTATTACTTGCAATAATATTATTCAACACAATATTTAAATGCCTTATAAAAATTTGTATTTGCATGAAGTAAAATGTAAATTGTAATAAATATATCACAGTACGATTGTGTATTTCTGACAAATATATAACAATATGAGTTATCTTTATTTCTAATACCTATTTATCTAGTACCTCTTTATATAATCAGAGTTGCTTCCGTTCAAATTTAACCTAAAGCATTTGTTCTAAAAAGCTATTAGCTTTCTGGCACTTCACCGGCTGCTGCCGCGGCACGCTCGCTTCGCTCGCTCGGCTCGTGCGTTGTCTTTCATGTTCTAACCTAACCTAACCAAAATAAATATATCACAGTACGAGAATATGATTACATATTAAAGTCATCTTTATTTCTAATACCTATTTATCTAGTACCTTTTCATACGGTCAAAGTCGCTTCTGTTCAAATTTAACCTAACGCATTTGTTCTAAAAAACGATTAGCTTTGTGATATGTGTGGAGATCCAGGATTAACGCTAGCAGGATGGCCATCCGTCGTTTTGTTTGCAAGGCCTTATAACCCTACATGTATGGTATTAACGCGTCTGTGAAATCTGATATCGGAGGTTTTAGGCAGTAAGACATCGAATAAGCAAACGGTTCCAGATGTTAAGACATAATCATGGCCTAAAGACATCATCTATATCAGCAAAGCGTTTCATTTATGTGGCTGGGTTATGTTACCAAAAAAAACTTCACGCCCATATCTCCGAAGAAGTAGGCAGAGGCATAACCAGGGCACCCAAGACACTAAGTCCCACAATTTGATAGATGTCAAGCCTATCGCCAATCGAGCACATATCCAATCCCAAGCAACATTTTTTTTATTACAAAATTGGAAAACCCAAGTTTTCTTTGGTTGCCCGACCCGGATTTGAACCCGGGACCTCATGCAGTCAAGTCCAACACCTGAACCGCTAGACCACTGAGGCAACCGCATGTAAGTGGCTGGGTTATTTCACCAACAGAACAATTCTACCGGCTACCCTCACCACCACACTGGAACAGAAAATAACAGTGTCATTATGGCAACAGGAATAGGGAAGGCACTGGATCCCTAACAGGACAAGTTGCAATACGACGCTCTAATACCAGTGGTCTCGTTAGTGATTGACCTTTGCTCGCCTTTTACGTGCTGTCCAAGCTAACTTGCTGCTTGCACTAACACAGGTTTAGTATTACTAGAGGTCAACCGTTGGTCCATAATTAATGTTAATATCTTGCTAATAAGAACGCCATCTTAATTTCTCTAAACCAACTACTTTGTTTCTAAACTTTTTAGTGCACCATATAAGCATTATTGTTGAAAAATATTAGCGTTCTGCACTTCTCCTACACATAAACTATAAGTGTGACAAATTTCATACTCCTCCGTCAGCGCAATTTTCATAAAAAGGAGTCCAAAGCTTTTGCTTCACGTATTAATATATAGATAAGAATTTATCATAATTAAATAAGTCTTCTTGTTCAGTGTTTAATATTTTGACATATAATAAGAAGGTGCAGTTCAATAAAGATCCAAGTTATTTAAGCAAAATGAAATAATACAACTATCACCTGCAGGAAAAATAACTAACTCGTTTTTGAAAGGGCTACAACGCAACCTCTGGTAAGTGACGGAGACCTTTCAAAAAGTAGTGGCTTCTGTGTTTAAAAAACCATCTGCCTTCCTGTCACGCAGCTCGTAAGAGGTAAGCACAGGTTGCAAGGGTTATTACCAACAAGATCACTAGTGGTAAAGTGCTGTCTGTGCAGCAACTTCCACGGATATGGTCTACCACCTTACATATTCCTGCCGCCATTATGACTCATGTTCTGGTTCGGAAGGTAGGATAGCTGGTCCAGTTGCACAATATGCCTAACATCCGGGCCACTGGACAGTGACATACTCTTATTTCATCTACGGTGTCTATAGGCTACGGTTGTCTCTTACCATCAGGATAGCTCTTGACTTGCACAATAGGCCTAACACCCCGGCCATAAGACAGCGACGCACCTGCAACGTCTATGGTGTATACAGGCTGTGGTTATCTCTTATCAGGGGAGCCGAGTGCTAGTTTACTGTTTTTTGCTATGAAAAGAAACTATACAATAAAGAAATATCACAGCTAGCTATACAAATTGAATCTAATCCCAAAGTAACAAAATACATATGTTTATTTGCAAAACAAAACTTGTACTGAAAGCAAAAGCACAGCAAAAGAGACATCGTTTGACGCAGACCGCCAACCACATTACACAAATAAAGAAAATAATGATATCCCACGTCCCATCTCTCAGCCGAGATGCAACCGACCCAGCACTGATTCATTTACGGCATCTGATAACATTGCCTACTTTATTGGACATTGTGGCTACGTTTCGATTCATGATAAGGACATATCGATGGCCTGTACACTGATCAATAACTCTCCAGCACAGGACTAATCAGAGGGCTCACTTTAATAACCCTGGGGAACTAATACATACTGGAAGTCGAAATTATTGCAACATAATAGATATTTAGTGTTACTATTGGTCTATTTCCCAAATACTAATTTATTCTTGATTAATATTGAAGAGATTTTTGAAATGATAACTTCTTAAGGGAGGGTAAACCACGTCGTTACGTAACACTACTCTGTCTGGATTAATTTCAATCATCACATCGTTCAGAAGTCCCAACACGAATATATTTTTTGGTACAGAATAGGCTCGCATTGTAAAAAAAAAGGTGCACCTTCGATAAAAAAAAACGCTTCTTTATGACGTAAAGGTCATATTTTCTCTCTACATAGGGTGCTTTAGAAAACTCGTATTTTATTTCAGATAAGTCTTGTAATATAAAATAAGAAAGTTGAAATGAAAGAGAGGTCGGTAAATTAATGAGAGTCAGCAATATTTTGATGTGATATCAGATTTTTGTTAAGAGTGTATCCTCCAGTAGTAACATAGCTTCATGGTTATGACGGTCATACAAATCAGGACGAGACGTCATAGGACTCTACTACCTTATCTAGTCTAGCTTTTAATGATTAGTTTCATAGTAAACTAACATATCCGTTACAACGCGAAAGTATTGCTCTGAGCTAGCAAAACGTAACAAGTAAGCTTTCTGGAAGTCTATACTCAGAGTAACGATAAAATTGCAGTGCCTGAGATAATTAAACACTCATTGAAATGTAATGATAAAATTGTTTCATTTTATTGGTGCGTAGTTAATATGTATTGATTGTTTGTAAGCCTTGTTAATTAGGAGCATACACTAATTAATAACTTAATTAGTTCTTTGTTTAATTACTCTAATTATCTTATCTCTGAATTAATTATCTGTTTCATCCTGTGTTCTAAGCGAACCGCTTTCTATAGTTTTTCCAATTTGATTAACATCTTATAATACATGGGTTGGCAAAGAGCTGGTATGATCGAAATCAATTGTAGAATATGGGCCTTTGACCCCAAATAGTGGGACAGAAATGCTACTTTGTTTATTCTATTCCATAGTAAACAAAGGAGTAATAAAACTTTTTGTTATTCATGCTCAATGGTTCTAAGGTTAAGGTATACTAGCAGCCCGTCTGGCGTCTCAGCTTCGCTCTAGTGAAATTTTGTTTTACTATCTATATATTAATACGTGGTGCCAAAACTTTGGACCCCTTTTTACGAAAATTGCGAGAACGGAGGAACATGAAATTTGGCATACTTATAGTTTATGTGTAGGAGAAGTGCTGAACGCTAATATTTTTCAATAATAATGCTTATAAAGTACATTAAATCAATAAATAAAACATTACCCACACTACCATACATTTGACACACACAAACAAATATATTGATGATAACGATAAAAGATTATAGATGGTTAAAAAGCTTGGAAACAAAGTAGTTGATCTTGAGAAACGAAGATGGCGTTCTTATCAATTAAATATTACAATTCATTATGGTCGAATTTCAACCAATGGACGACCACTAGTACATATAAAGCTTACTCTTAAATAACTCGATCTGTTAAAAAAATAGAGACAGACAGACAGATACTATGTAGTAAAGTAGTAAGTAGTATGTATGAAATATGAAAAGAGTAATGAATGTGAAGGAAGCTAGACAGGTTTGGAATGATCGTGAGATTTGGCACTCGATACTCTCGGCCTCGTCGTAAGGACCTCGCGTTAAGATAACTAAGTAGGTAGTAGAAAGTCTTAGTAGATTGGAGTGATATGTCGATGCGAGTTTCTACTATATATACCTAAATATATATATTATATATACCTAGAATTATATTATATATACCTAAATATATATATACCTAAAAAAATAAAGTGATCGTAAAGGTTGACTGCGATATGATGGAGATAAGTTAGTGATTTTCTATGGCAAAGCACAGCAAACAAGCACGTGACTTCCCTTATAATAACAGATAACAGTGGTCTATATACACCATAATGTTATAGATGCTTCGCTATTCTGTTATACCCTTAAAACCGGATCATGATACTGACATTAATGGCAGGAATAAATCAGGGAAAACGAGACAAAGGGATCATTTTTTAGATGATTCATATGAAAGTTAGATTAGGATTAGATTATTTCTAGTTAGATTAGGACCACGTCTGACGGCTCTCTTAGGATAGCAGTCAACCAGTAGCCAGAGATGAGATGATTGTAGGGATGCATTAATATACGAATATAAAGTTCAAGAACAATAAATTTGAGAGTAATTATAGACATCTTATTTATACATACACACACACACACATATTTTCAAGCCAAGTCCTTTACATTAGGATCCTTGCCAACATGCATAACTTCCTCTACATTCACATATATAACAAATCCGTTTTACAAATAGGCAAGTGATCAGAATTAAAAGAGCACTCACGAGCACTAGCTGGTAACGGATTCTAGATTTTAGGTAAGACCATGTTTGGACCATCATAAATCGAATAAACAAACACATTATTCGCCGTCTACGACAAAGAGAAACATGACCAAGCTTTCGCAAGTTGAATATCAACCGTATCAATCTGGAAAATCAATCACCAAATAGAACTTCCATTACGCTTTGCAAATATCAGAGACACATAATATGCCAGCATAAACGATCAAAGTAAGAACCAACATTACCAAAATCTTTTTTTTTAAATGTTTTAATATTTTTCAAGTTTTGGCGCCATCGAGAGTAAAGATGGTGGTAGTTTTTTCGTAATTATTGAATTTCATGTTTATATTGAGTGAAATGAGTCAATTTTATCAAAACAATTAATCATGAAGAAATTAGTGTATCGTGTATTACCGCGTTCCCGCCAAATCTAACTAATTGAGCTTGAGGAAGGAGGCAATCGCTTTACTCAAACCCCAGACATGACTTTCTTTAACGACTAATGTCTTATTTTGAATAATTTAACTAAATTTTTTAGAATCGGGAAACCTGATGCAAATTTCAACTTGCCTTATGGCAAATGCTAACGCCAATTTTTTGTTGATACAAAGAATGTAAATGTTGGTGATATGAGGGGTCCACGAGAAAGTAGCATCAATGTAGAGGAAGGGCTGTAAGGAAATTATAATAATTATAAATGGTGAGACTAAATCTCAAGAATAGCCAGACGCCTAACACTTTTTACAAATTAAGTGACCCAGCTTTCATTAATAACTAGCCGACCCAGCAAACTTCGTTTTGCTTGACATTAACAACAACTGCCACATTGTATGAATTAAAGTACTGTTTTTCCAATTTTCCCTGCAATTTTTCCGGTTTACTTCGAAGAATATTCTCCTGACAATAACCAATACAACAAAAAAATATTAGCAAAATTGGTCAATCCCTTCAGGCGTGATGTGATGACCAATCGAAATGAATCCCTTCATTTTTATACGTAAAAAGTAAGTAAGTATATTCACGCCCATATCCGAGAATCGGGTAGGCAGAGGCACAACCAGGGCACCCACGACTAGCCGAAGACACTAAGTCCCACAATGTGATAGGTGGCAAGCCTTTCTCCAACCGTGTACATATCCAATCTCGGGCAACGTTATTTTTTTTAGAAAATTGAAAATAATATGCATTTTCTAATTTTTTATGTTATCCGACCCGGGGATCAAACCCGGGACCTAAAGAAGTCAAGTCCGACGCCGGACCGCTAGACCACAGAGGCGATTTATATGTACATATAAATAAAATTAATTTATAATTAACTATTTTGCCGATTGACTTACAAATAACATATGAACTTTCATGTTTATACTTAGGGATTAAACAGAATTTTCTGGAATAACTTATTTATAGCAAATACACTTAGAAGACCCTTTGAGAAATCTGATATAAGTTTACTGGCCAGTGGAAATAGAGCTGTACCATTAGGGCCATTGATCAGTTCTGTAACAATGCCAAATGTGAGCGTACGCGAAGCTGTTTGGAAGACCTGTATTGTTTTCGACGACCTGTCCGCTTTCTCATTTATGATTTGCCAATTGTTTTAGAATCATAATTTAAAAGCAACTAAGCTTCAAAAACAGACTTCTGTTTCATAAATGTGCCGTCCAAGAAAGTATAAAATTTTTTTGAAGTGAAAACTTGTTTAGCGGCCTTGCGCACTTTTTTTGGATTGGGTAAAAACTTCTAATTTCGCGTCAGATTGTCAGAACGTAAGACGACGCACTGCGCATGCGCGAACAAGACGGTGGCGCAGGCAGCTTGCGCGAGATCTAAAATAAAACGTAGATTCATTGCTGTTTTTGTATTGCTTAAATATTTCCGAACAGTATTTTGGGCTTCCTTCAACTTCCCTAATAACCCATTTCCAGATCGTGATTTGGTGGTGATGTAAGTATGCTATTTCAAATATAAATAATTTTAATGTTGGTTCACAAATATGGGCTTCTACCCTCTCATTATTACTTCAATGCAAATTCGGTCTGATATAAACCTTCTTGTATACAAAAATATTGAATTCCGGTTTTTGTGGTCATCCCTTGGAAACTGCTAGACCGATTTTTATGATTTTTTTGTGTATTTTGATAAATATGCTTTGAGTACTAAACCAACCTCATAGATGATCTTTATGGCAGAACTATGTTTTCCGAGTCAGCAAATAAATAGCTATTTACAAATTTTACAAAATAACATAAACTCAAAGATTTATTTGATATTAATTAATAATTAAATTAATCAATTGAAGATCATTAAAATTGATACAATCTGTCTAGATAAATATAACTAACCTGACTTTATTTTATAAATAATACAATAAAGTAAGTAAGTATCTTCACACCCATATCCCTGAAGAGGTAGGCAGAGGCAGAACCAAGGACACTCACGACTAGCCGAATACCCTAAGTCCCACAATGCGATAAGGGGCAAGCTATCGCCAACCGAGCACACATCCAATCCCAAGCAACATCTTCGATAAGAAAATTATAAAAACCACATTTTCTTTTTGTTGTCCAACCCGGGCATCGAACTTAGGACCTAATAAAGTCAAGTCCACCTGAACCGCTAGATCACAGAGGCGATATGTATGTATATATTTTTCACAATAGCACAACCAATTCTGCAATTGTGAATCCTATTATAAATCTACACAACAGTGATACCACAAAATAACAAAGCCACATAGAACATTTTATTTCCGCGGTAAATTTTCCATTAGAACCATTAAATTTTATTAGATCCCGGCTCCGAAGTTACCACCGAGTTTTATTGCTGAAGCTTCTAGACATTCCAAGCTTTTATGTATATGAAAATTTTTCTTTTTTGCAAACCGCCTTTCTATGAACCAATGCTATTTATAAAAGATTTATAATACTCTGGCATATTTCATCTGAAAGGTAATAAACTTAGAAATGAGAACAGCCATTAAACTTTTACATTTAAAGCGCAAAAAAAAAGTAGTACAATCCAAACAAATTTAATGATAAATGAATAAATGTTTGTCAATATTTACATGTACCTATTTACAAATATCCGATTATGATACCAATTGATAGTAGTCGCCTCTGTGGTCTAGCGGTCCGGCGTCTGACTTGACTTCTTGAGATCCCGAGTTCGAAAATTATAACATGTGCATTTTTTAAATTTTCAAATAAAAATAAAGTTGCCCGGGTTTGGATATGTGTCTGGGCGATCGCACTGAAGGACTCAGTGTCTTCAGCTAGTCGTGGGTGCCCTGGTTATACCTCTGCCTATCTCTTCGGGAATATTGGCGTGAAAATACTGACAGTAACCAAATTAACCTAGTTGCTTGCGTTACTAGTGTTAATCAATACATAAGTGTAATACACATAAATGCAATACAGATAAAGAAATGTAATAAACACAAAGACATAAATACAAACAAATAGATGTCTGTATTTCTCTCAGTGTTTATAAAATACAGACATGTGCCGGATCTTCTTTCTTGCCGGTTCTTCTCAGTGTGCGGTCGCGTGCCGATCCGGTGGTAGACTTATTATTATATAGACGCGTCACACGTGCCTCTCGTAGGTTTACATACAATAAAGATAATTTATTATTATTACCATTTATTATCATTACATCTTATTTTCTAAGTTTATAAATTGAAAATAAAATAATAATATAGACATAAAAAGTAGTATCCCAAAGATGGTGGTCTTACAACTGAACCGTCAGTGGTTAACAATACAATAACAATAATAACAATAAATTTATTTCTCTCTTACAATAGCCAAACAAAAACAAAGGTAAATATATCTTAAAAATGAAAGAAAAGCTGTAGTTTAAACCTGTTTAAAAGAGATTGGTGCCAGTTTTAGGTATAAACCTGTGTTACAGGTCAGCAATGCCCCCATATACTAAATAATTAAAATAGTATTATCGAGTACAATGATTTTAGTAGGTACACAACAATTTTAAAATTTTAGTTCATGCTTAACATTAATAAAACTTATTTGTGTGTGTGTGTGTGTGTGTGTGTGTGTGTGTGTGTGTGTGTGTGTTTGTGTGTGTGTTAGGGAGACAGACTGAGGAATATTCGCACAAAGCGGGCCGTACCCAAAATTGCTGCCTTCTGAATCCGGCTCTGGATCCAGGGTTGCAAAGCGAGTCGAGATATGCTGCTAATATTAAACATGGTTTTGTAATTACTCTCCACCGTCAACACATGTTTGGAATCCATTGTATACATACTTTACATATATTACTTCTACTTTTCCACAATACACTTTATTTAACACTTACAATTACGTAAGAACTTAATTCAATTAAAAAGTAATCACTTAAGTGAAACCGGTTGACTTACGTGTAACAAAGTATTTAATAAAGTGGGTTTGAAAGTAAGTACGAGGGTGAATCCAAAAGTTCTAAGCCCGACCAAGAAAATGAAAGAAAAGTGGGTCTAAATTTATTCTTATTTTTCGACATAGTCTCCATCTAGCTCAACACACTTCTTCCACCTGACCTGCAACTTGTTTATCCCCTCGAAAAAAAAGATTCCGGAAGGTCGGCGAAATAGTCGTTTACTGCGACTATCACCTCATCTTTGGTCGAAAATTTCGAGCCACCCAAGTGTTTTTTTTTAAATTTGGAAATAAATGATAATCCGAGGGGGCTAAATCCGGCGAATATGGTGGGTGGGGCAGCAATTCGTAGCCACAATCATGAATTACAGACATTGTTTCAACCGAAGTGTCAACACGTGCATTGTCTTGATAAAACAAAATTTTTCTTACGCAACATTCCCGGCCTTTTTTTCTTTTATTTCTTCCCCGAGTCTTCGTAAAAGGTTACAATAATAACTAGAATTTATAGTTTGACCTTTCGGTAAATAATCTACAAAAATAATGCCCTTCGTATCCAAAAAAAAAAAGCCATGACTTTGTTAGTCGACAAAACGACCTTAGCCTTTTTCGGTATAGGAGAGTCTGATCTTTTCCACTGTTTGGATTGTTGCTTTGATTCAGGAGTATGGTGGTGAACCCAGCTTTCATCCATGGTAACAAATCTAGACAAAAAGTCCTCGGGATCAGTCTCAAAAAGTTCCAAACAGTCTCGCGAAATTGTGTATCGAACTCGTTTTTGTTCAGCTGAAAGCAACCTCGGGACCCAGCGAGCAGAAACCTTATGGAACCCCAACTCTTCCGTTATTATGTGTTGCACCCGGCCATAACTAATCTTTGTTATCTCAGCTATCTTACCAATGGTCAAACGTCGGTCACCCAGTACGAGATCACAAATTTTATCGATGTTTTCTTTCGTGGTAAAAGGATGTAGGCCTTCCACTCCTAGGATCATCTTTAATGCTCTCACGACCGCGCTTAAACTCAGCTACCCACTTCTTGACACTGGAATACGATGGAGCAGACTCCCCCAAAGTGCTCACCATATCTTGATGGATGTCTTTTGGTGATAGGCCTTTTTTATTGAGGTACTTAATGACTGCACGATGTTCAATTTTCTCCATTATTGAAAATTGCGTCAGATTGCTTCAAACAAATAATCACAGAAAATTTATATATGACATATTTATATGACACATACTAACAAATGACGATAGATTTTAAAAAGATGTCATAGCTCCATGTAGGTTACGCCACGAACTTTTGGATCCACCCTCGTATAAGTGTTATTTGAAAAATATGTCTAAATATGGTTTAGTGACTTCCGTACATAATTACAAATCTTTGATATATGTACGCGACGACGTTTATTTATTTCTAAACACTAGGAAAATCCGTTTATTTCTGTGCCTTCCTGTGCAATTAAAACGGTAGTGCATTGATTATTATTAGTAAAAAAATATATATTTGATTGCGACCATGGTGCTAAGCCTAAAGTACAACTCTACCCTTCGGACCGGAAAATTATATTGTCAATGTGGGGGCAGGAATGGGTAAAGCGTTGTTGTTGCTCTACCACCAGGTTTGTAATGACAATTTAACACGTTCGTTGCCGGTCACGCGATATCGCGTGATGTGGCCCTTTACCAATGGGCCACTCAGTGGAAGAGTGCCAAAGCGTCCCCACAGCTCCAGTACCTGGCGAAGGGGAGGACACCGTGGGGTTTTAGTCAGTAGGATTCTGACATAACCCGCCACTTCCACCGAAAGTGGCGGGTATCCATGATGGATTTCCCCACGAGAAAGAAAAAGGATAGGTTAACAATCGGTATCTTTATATTTAGCGTTATGGTTCCACTTTATATAACAGGTATAATATCCTCTGGTTATGTTAAAATTAAATTTCATATTATTTTTTTTCTATGTATTCTTATATACCTCAAAATATTTACTTTGAATCATTCTAGTAAAACGTGATTTTTTTGGTATCCTAAAGTAAAAACTAAAAGTAAAGTAACTTCACGCCCATATCCCGAAAAGGTAGGCAGAGGCACAACCAGGGCACTCACGACTAGCCGAAGACACTAAGCCCCACAATGTGATGGTGGCAAGCCTATCGCCAACCGAGCACATATCCTATCCCAAACAACTTTTATTTTACAACAACATTTATAAAACAACTTATTTTATTACAAATTTGGAAAAACCACACTTTCCTTCCATTGCCCGATCCTGGAATCGAAACCGGGACCTCATGAAGTCAAGTCCAACACCTGGACCGCTAGACCACAAAGGCGATCCTATTTGTTATCCTTTTACTATTATAAATGCGAAAGTTTGTCTGTTTTTTTGTTTATTACTCCTTCACACAAAAACTATTAAACCGATTTTCACACATAGCATGATTATTTTATCCCGAATCAATGTTCCTGAGGGAAAAAGAATTAACGAAATTGGTCGATCCGTTTAGACACGATGAGATGACCACGCGAAATTGGGATTCATTTCTATATATATAGATAAGTCACATAAATATCGGTACTTAAACCGCAAGTAGAGTAAATCGATGAAATCATTCATTTCTGACATGAGAAATGCGTATTTGTTATCCCCTAGAATCTCCAAATGTGTATGCTGAACTTAGATTAGTAGAAAGATATCTAAAATGACGGACATTATTTACTACAATCTTCTTAATCAAAGTAAATAAGACATTAACTTACATGGCCTTACGGAGATTGCACAACGAGCGCATTTTATGAGTAAAGCATTATAGTCCTACGTATTGCTATCGTCAATACTTAAGATTTCATTGTCGATATTAAGTATTTGACATTTTTAAGCAATTATTAATCTAAATAAAAATTAATCCTATTTTCGCGTGGTCATCACATCTGGCCTTAACGGATGGACCTATTTCGCTAATTATTTCTTAATTGTATTATTTATTGTCAGGAGAAGGTTCTTTTGAAAAACCGGCAAAATTGGAGGGAAATCGATGAATTCGTTGAGAAGTTAGAATGCCACAGAAAGACACAGCCTCGCGTACGAACACGAACGTACGCGTCCACATACCTACACAGACATCCGCACATACACTCGCATACATACACATACAGACACACAAACATGTCGAATTTATAACGTCTCTCTTATTTAGATGGGGTTAAACAAGTTGGCCTTATAAAATAATATGAAATAAATCTCAAGCTATACTATACAGTTAAACGTTATACAAAAATGAGTTAAATGAAATCTTAAATACTGTTATCTAAATCTAAACCCATTTAATACTGTCAGTCCGAAGTTAAAGTGTTGATTGCAACATATTTCCGGATAATCGGCGTGGCTATCAAGTTTCTTGGTATTTTCTTATCTTTGTAGGGTTAGTTACTCAGATTAAAAAAATTTTCATTTCACCTCCAGTGCTATAGTGAAAAAAACCGACTAAGCGCGACTCGGACTCGCGCACGAAGGGTTCCATACTATCCTCTATGATAGAAAATGACGTTTGTTGTATGGGAGCCCCCTTCAATATGTTCTTTATTGTTATTTAATTATTTATTTAAGGTAATATACAAGTAAATATTCTGTGAAAATTTGAAGAGTCGACCTGTTACCATTTTTAATATTGAGCAAAAAAAAATACGTTTATTGTATGGTATTGTTTACTTAATATTTTTTTAAAGTTTATAGCGGCAACGGAAATACATCATTTGTGAAAATTTTAGCTTTCTAGCTATCACGATTTTTGAGATACAACCTGGAGACAGACAGACAGACAGGCAGACAGACAGCGGAGGCTTAATAATAGGGACCGTTTTTACCCTCGGAATACGGAACCATAAAAATAATTAAAAGAACATTTCCTTGTGTTGGTTTAAGCTGCATTTGTGTACCTATGTGTATGTTTAGAATTAATTATGTTTCGTGTTTAGTAGGTAAGCTAAGTTTACTTATTCCATTGAGTTAACTCATTCTATTTAACATTTAACATTTTTTTTTTATTTAACATTTAGTGTTATTTAATTTTAAGTTTTTCGGTCATTTTTATTGTGTATATAAGTTAATAATTATAATAGTATATTTAAATAATTAAGGTGGCTATAAGGTAGAAATTTAACCATTTTCAAGTAAATTCTAGATGTCATCAATCGTAAAATATTGAATTTTGCTTACACCAAATATAAATATATATAAATATGTTTTAAAATTTGTACAAAGCTTTTTCTTCACATATCAAATAGATATCCCGGAAAACTTAAACAAATGAAATCTAACCCCGGAGTAAGCAAATTATATGCTTGTGTTACGGGTGTTAGTCAACGATTTTAACACATAGATACCTAAATAGATACCAGAATAAATTTGATAAATACTTATAATATACTTGGGTCACTCAGTGTTCTCTACCGCATCTATCATGGGGAATGCTCTGAGGAGTTGTTTGGTTTAATTCCAGCCACTGATTTCCACCTTCGGACATCGCGTCAGAGCTTAAGGTATCATGCCCATCATCTCGATGCGTGGCGGTCTACAACTGTGCGATTCCGAAGACATTTTTTACCCCGTATAACACCTTTGTGGAATCAGTTACCGAGGGCGGTATTCCCAAACGATTATGACTTAGGAACCTTCAAGAAAAGAGCGTACTCATTCCTTAAAGGTCGGCAACGCATCTGTGATACTCCTGGTGTTGAGGATGTCCGTGGGCGGGGGTGATCACTTTCCATAAGGTGACCCACTTGCTCGTTTGCCTCCTCTTCTATAAAAACAAAAAAAAACACACACACAAAGGTGGTTGTTTATGGTAGATTATACATAATTAACAAAATTTAAATTTGTATTTTTTAAACTTCAGTATAGGCTAAGGGGTATTCTACCAAGCAGCTCATGACGAATGAACATTTGTTTCTTTTTCACTAGCTCCATTCCCAAAAGTAGGTAGCAGAGTGTCACGAAGATTTACTCGGATTATTACCACCGAATTATCATTTCCTGCCGCCATAACCATA
>NJDC01002221.1:90434-106941 GCA_002245475.1 Calephelis virginiensis | reverse complement strand
AAACCGGCGTGTTTGTATGAAAAGGGTTATGAATGTGAAGGAAGCAAGACAGGTTTGTCAGGATCGTGAGGTCTGGCACTCGATACTCTGCCTACCCCGTAAGGGACTTGACGTGAAGATATGTATGTATGTAAAATAATTTATCCCTATCTACCGTAAACTACTATCATATTTGTGATCATAATACTCTTTCTATGCCATGATTGTATTATTTTACTCGATATAAAAATATTACAAAATTAGGTCTAAAATAGATATATCACTGAAATTAAGATTAAAATTTAATAAACACTTCCAAAGATATACGAGTATATTAAAAATTTATTCTAGCGATGTATGATCTATTAATATTTTATGTGTATTAATAAAAATCTAATTAAATATAATAAAAATACTTTACACGTTATAGAAGTTATCGAGGAAAAGATTTGAACAAGATTCCAAAATTTTTTTACCGCTATAATCCTTTAGCTGCAGACTAAAATTTGTTTCAAAAGACTCCGTTTTTAGAACTCAACCCGCCTTAATCAAAACACCGTTTTGACCAAAGATTTTACAAGCGAAAATTCATGAGTTCTATATATGCAAAAGTTTAAGCATAATAAACCACTTTACAAGATAAAATCTTGTACGACGTACATTGTCTGTGAAGTGTCTTATAACATATGTCTTTTATAGAAGTATTTCCAAGCGTAAAATACACTTAGGGTTGCCATATTGCAGTTTCTGCAACTTTCCATAAATTTTTCATAGAATAGAAGTTACATACAGAAAATAGG
This sequence comes from Calephelis virginiensis, assembly GCA_002245475.1. Lineage (NCBI taxonomy): Eukaryota > Metazoa > Arthropoda > Insecta > Lepidoptera > Riodinidae > Calephelis > Calephelis virginiensis. The sequence goes on along the minus strand of NJDC01002221.1, from coordinate 106,162 downwards.
CTGACAAAACCCGTAACCATAATATCTGAGACTGCAAATCACTCGATTTTTTGGAGGAAAGCAGATAGTTTAGAATAGATTTATTAATTTATTAAGCATCTCGTTCCCAGAGCCAATATAAAGTAAAAATTTTAACAATTTAATACATAAAACGTTTTTGTACGTAACGTTTTTATATTATAAAATTTGTATAAATTTAAAAATATTTGCACACCGCACAAATATTTTTGTAACAACTTCTAACACATATACAGCAAATAAATAAATTTCATTTTATTTCCTATTTTTTAATACCTAATTCTATTTACTTTGCTGTAAATTTTAATTGTGCACAATAAAGAGTTAATTAATTCATTCATTAATTCATGTATTCATGCTTAGATACTGGCAAATCAAACTCGAATCTCACAACGTTATGGTGTTAGCTATAGATATAAATTCATGCTGTCCTCAAAACCCTGCCACCTAATCAAAGGTTATAAGGTTAATGATAAACTGATGCTCATTTCGAGCTACCTGACAGGTATGTAGCTAGCCTTAAGAGCTAGAATCGAATGAGAGGATTCAACAAATGTATAAAAAAACAACTCCACAAAATGTAAGAGTAGAATTGGGATCAAAATATCTTATTTTGCGCTCTAAATAATTCGCAATAAATTACATTTTTTACGAAATAAATTTATATCAGAGGTTTCCAAACTCTTTTAGTCTAACGCCTACTTTAAAAGTCATTAAGCTCGTAGCGACCCCCTCTTTTTTATGTTAAAAACCTCAATAACGCGTAAGTCTCGGTTGAAATTTAATTTAAACAATATTTTAAACGAGACTTTTCTTAGTAGAGACAGTAATAATAATGCTACTTGACAATGTCAAGCGTGTCTTTTTTGAAAACTATTTAAATCCTATTTTATCGTATAAGTTATATTTCTACAATAGTATATGAATATGGATGTTGTGTAGCCTGAAAATTTTAATTTCAGTTAATTTTAAAATATGAAATAGTTTTTGAGTTTCAAGTCACCTTTCGTCACTTCTATTCTTCTGGGCCTCTTGCCTCCCCTCTCGAGGTGGCGTTATCGCCTACTTTGAGAAAGGCTGATTTAGATGAACGAAAATTCCTTAAATAAAAAAAAATATGAACACCCAGACTCAAATATACAGTCATTGATAGACAGGTTTCGGCCAGTAAGTTAACCCTTTAACCAAGAAGTCAAATATTAAATACTAGAATCTCAGTCCTGTGTAGTGGCAACCCTAAATACCACGGACTTGGCAAATGCGAGTGGGTGGCACTTGGTAAGTGAAATAGAGTTGACGCTTGCGAACAAGCTCGCATTAATACATTTGTTTTTCTTTTAATTTAGTTACATTAAATTTATTTTTCAATACGCTTCAAAGAAAAAAATATAGTTAAGGCTTGGACAACTGCCCATTTCCTTTCTTAGTTACTCCATCAGTTCCAATCATTCACTCACATAACAAGTAATGTCACGAATGCAAAAGCAAATTCATATTTTTTCTCAGAAACTAAAGTAAATCAATTAACCTAATACACCAATTGTGGATTTGATAGTTATCACTTACTAAAGGAATCGTTTAATTAATAATATTTAGATGACCAAGTTGATAGAAGGGATTTAAAAATCAACACAAAAATCGTATTATCTACATAGTATACCTATAAAAGAGAAAGTATCTATGTATGTTTATAACTCCGAAACGGCTGGATCTATTTCCACGAAATTTTTAGAGGATCTTTAGAATGACTCAGCAGGTTATTTCGGAAAGTTTAATGGATCGGAGCATTTTTTTGAAACTGTCAGTGTCAGTTTTTTTTAATACCGACATGCTATACGTTGTAATATATAAATAACGCGTCAATGTTTGTTCGCAATGAGAAAAAAAGTATCTTCTATCCCGTATCTCTACGTAGGCAAAGGTGCAAACCGGGGCACCCGTTACCCGTACCACAATGTGGTAGGTAGCAAACTTATCCCAAACCATTCACATACTCAAACCCGGGTAATATTGTTTTTATTTAAAAATTTAAAAATAATATTTTCTTTTTTATTGCCCAAGCCCCAGATCAAACTCGGGACCTGAAGACCAACACCGGTCCGGTAGCCACAGGCGTGAGGCGACTAAACTACTTAACAATCAACGCCATCTAGTGACAAGTATAGAAATTATTATATTAACCTTTGCACTGAATAAGTTTCCCATTGCAATGTTTAGCTGTTATATCTGTCTTTATGCTATATTTGATGCACGTCTAACTTTTTTATAAGTTTCTATATTAATTTGAATAGAAATTTCGAAATAAGAGGTTTTATAATAACGCGCCTGCAAAAAATGTTTATCATTTTATATCTACAACGCTTTATTAGCAAATACGTAGGATAGAGCAATATGTAGAGTTTATGGTAAAGCGACAGATCTAGTAGTAAAGCATTTAAAAAGTTAGTAGGTATATCATTTTCTCAAAGCTTTTTTTTCCTTAGGCGATAAGATAGCAAACAAGCACACTTTCTCTCCTAATCAAGTATGAATAAAAAGAGCCGCCTGCTTGTTTATCAGTAGCCCTGATGTTGTAGGTGCGTTGATGTCTTGTGGCCAATGTTTTTTTTATAACATTAAAAGGCAAACAAGCAGACGGATTTCCTGATGGTAAGAAATTCACGCCCCCCAGATACACCAAAAGTGGTAATGGTGCGTTGCCAACCTGAAGTCGGGATGTTAGGCCTCGAGCAAAAGTACGTTTACCTGCTACCTTACCCTCCAAACTGGAACACGTCATGACATTATAGCGGCAGGAATATGTAAGGCAGTGGTAACAGTCCGGGCGAGTCGTTGCGAAACTATACCACCTAGTAGTATGACACCGTGTTAGTGACGGTAAGCCTATGCTCGCCTTTTACGAGCTGCCTGGCAGGAAGGCAGATGGTCTATTCTGCAAAGGAGCCCGGACCAACACGGGGAAAACATGATGTGTTAAATCAATTGGGCAAGTATATCGGCTACCCTACCCTTCGAACCAGGTCATGACACTGTCATTATGGCCGAGGGAATAGGTAAGACGGTGGATTCATACCCGGACGAGTTACAGCCCTGACACCACTAGTGAACACCACCAACACTATCACCACTACCACCAGATTCCAATAACTGAGTAGAACGGGAGTGCAAAGAAAATACTGCATAACATTTATATAAGCAAATATGTTTACGCTAAGTTGCTTACGAGGTAGGCAGATGATTTCTTCAAATTCAACTCTTCTCATGCATTATACCTACTATTACAATACACCAAAAACAGGGTAGACTTATTTATAAAAAAATAGGATAAGAAAATTCGTCTTTTAAGTTTTCGAACGTTTGCATGCTAAGGTGATTTTGTTATACCATCGGCTAACAATCTAGCAGACGGTAAGAAATACATATCGTCTAGAGACACCAAAGATGTTATCAGTGAATTCATAAGCTGCAACTGAGATATTAATCATTTTTGGTTAATAAGGCAGCTACCTTTACAACTAGAACACAAAAATATCGAGCATTTGTTGCAGAATGTCCCACCGTTCTACCGTCCCATCGGATCTAGTCGCTACAGGACTCGACTATAAAATAATGGGACTAATTGCACTAATGAAATAGTCCATCAACCAAAATGATAAACCAATATGAAAACTTGGCGATGGAGTTATCACATTCCTTTATAAAAACTGCTTCCATAAAAATAGGTCGACATCCGACTCTATTTTTAGTGATCTAACGTGAACGGTCCCATGGTGTAACGGTTAGCACTCTGGACTCTGAATCCAGCGATCCGAGTTCAAATCTCGGTGGGACCTTTTTTACTTTAAAATTCATAAGGATACATTTGATGTTTTATTTTTTTTAAATAAGTAATTTAGTCTACTAAAAAAGAAGGAAATAGAGCGCTGATTCCATAATGAAATATTTATCCTATGCTGGTTTAGAGCTTATGTGAAAATGCTTTTCTGTTATAATCTATACATATATAAGGTTTTTTTTATAATATGTTGCGACTTATTCGACACCGTCAATAAAACACAATTGAGTTTCTCTGTAAAAAAAAGATTTATTACAGTTATTTTACTGAAACAACAGAATTTACAATTTTATATGAAATAATTTTTTTATCAAGAAATCTTTACATACCTGTAAAAAAAAGAAACGACATTAACGACTGTTTCTTTATTAATAATCCTTTTAAATAATTTTACAAGTTTTACTTTAAGTTTTCTTTTATGACACGAAACGCCATGTTTTTTGACAGACCATAATTTATTCTTTTTCTCAATTTGAATGATGAGAATTCGAAAGAGAATTATAATTTTCTTTACACATATAATAAATCTGTAGAAGGGTCAATTATGTACATTGAAAATATAAAAAAAAATAGCAGGGGGTGTTACTGGATCGATACCAAACCCAAATGTGATTAAAAAAAATTTTATCTGTCTGTCTGTATGTTCAGGCATCGCGTGAAAAATAACGGTTCGATTTCGATGAAACTTGGTATAATTTTACCTTATTATCCTGGACATAAAATGGGATACTTTTTATCCTGAAAAAATATGTAGAAAAAAAATCTTAATTTTTCAGTTTTATCACGCGAAGACCGACATCCGCGCGGTCGGAGTCGATGGCGGAAGCTAGTAAATAATAAGAATAATAATAATAAAGCCTTTATTTTTTTTCTCATCCTTAAGTTCACCTTTCAACTGTTATTATTATAATAATGAATTTCAAATTTTGTTAGTGATTTACTTATTTACTAATGTTAGTATTTGTTAGTTATACGGGACGTGGACCCCTCTTCGGGTGAAGGCATCCTCCAGGCTTTTCCAAACGTCTCTGTCTTCACTGATAGTTTGCCAGTTTGTTCCTACTATGTCACGTAGATCATCTGCCCATCTCCTCTTCGGTCTACCTACACTTCTCTTCCCTTTAGGACCTCGCCATGTCGTGGTTTTAATTGTCCATCTGTAGTCTATGAGCCGTTATACATGGCCAGCCCATTGACATTTCAGTTTCAGCGCTTGAGCGAGGGCATCTGTTAATTTTGTCGTTTGTCTGATAACTTCAGTTCTGATTTTGTGTATTTTCTTTTGTTTAGTTCTTTCTGTAAATATCCAAGATTGGCAGCCATACAGCAGACATGGTAGTATACAAGTGTCTATTACAATTTTTTTCAGGTTGATCACTTTTAAGATTTCTCTGAATGACCAGAATTTCTTCTACGCAATTTTTTTTCTTCTCTCAATTTCTTCCTCGTTGCATGTTTTACTAAATATCTGTTTCCCCATCTGTCGACATATTCTAAATCCTTTTCATTTTATATTGATAGGACGTGTAGGAGCTGTTGGTCATTATTTTGGTTTTTGTGGCATTCAATTGAAGTCCTATTTTTGAGCTTTCTCTGACGAGTGCGCTGACCATATCTTGAAGTTCTTTCGCTGATTCAGATAAAACAACTATGTCATCAGCAAATGTGAGTTTGTTTAGATATTTTTTGTTTACTTTTATGCCTTTGTTTTCCCATTTTAGATTTTCGAATATATATTGTAACACGGTTATAAATAACTTTGGTGACATCGGGTCTCCTTGTCTGACGCCTCTTTCAATCTTTATACTCGTATCATCACCTCTTGATTCTAGTTTAACATTACTGCTACTATTAATGTATATATATTTCAATATGTTTATATATTTAGCGTTTATGTTTCGGCTGGTTAGTGATTCCCATATAGCATTGTGGCTAATGCTATCGAAAGCTTTGCTATAATCGATAAAGGCCAAGTACAGAGGCTTGTTAAATTCATCATATTTTTCAATCACCTGTGCTTTTCTGTTATGTAGCTCAAAATAAGTGATCGTCAGTTTGTTTGCCACGAACATTGACCATGTCTTCTGGTCTTAAATCGACTAGCCCAGCTTGGTTTCACTGCACTCCCAATTTGCAATAGCGTTAGTGCTTACCACTATCGTGTTTCGGTCAAGTAAATAACTGACTAACTTACTTTCGTAAGAAGCTGAACAATTCAGCCTCATCAATATTCCGCTTTACTGCCTACCGACATTGTGACTAGAAGTGACTGTGTTAGATGTTAAATTTTAGTAGGCATATAAGCATATAATAAAGCAATAGGAGAAAACGCTCTAGGTGCATGCTAGACTAGGGTAAACGAGACTAGAAAAGTTTGACATCTGAGTGTGTGTCTGTATGCGTGCGTGTGTGTATCTGGTGTATTAATACTAATCGAACAGAACGATGAAACGAATTCCAAAGCAGATATTTTCGTTTGAAAGCTGACGTGGTAGATGGTTCTTAGCTACCCACGTTACGGGCAGTTAGCGCTGTTATTTTTTTATATGTAGTAAGCAAATCCTTAAGACTCCGGCTAGTTTTAACCTCCAACTCAAAAATGGGTGTGTCATAACTTGATGTGAGTATATGTAGATGAGTGTAAGGTTCTATCTGTAGCATAGCTTCTAAAGGTATGGGTGGATTTCAATATTTTTGTTTATAAGCCGACATGACCGAGGTGGTTAACTACAATTTACGAATACTGCCCATCCATACCATTAGTTGGCGGCGCCATACTCGCTAGCGTATCCTTAAAACATTTTTTTTATGATAGTAAAAGGCAAACAAGCAGACGGATTTCCTGATGATAAGAAATTCACGCCGCCTAGAGACACCAAAGGTGGTAATGGTGCGTTGCAACCTGAACATTTGTATGAAACTTTGAATAGCGCATCTACTGGTAACTAAGAGAACAAAATTTTCAAAGCAACTCACTGTAAAGGCTCAGATTTTGTCGAGGGTTGTTCAAATTTTATTTATTTTAAGATTGTATTTAATAACCAGTCTATTTGGCATGAAAATACTGTAAAAAAAGTATCTTCCCGCCCATATACCCAAAATGGTAGGCAGAGGCACAACCAGGGCTCCCACGACTAGCCGAAGACACAGTCCCACAATGTGATAGGTGGCAAGCCTATCGCCAACCGGGCACATTTCCAATCCCGAGCAACATTTTTTTTCATTAGAAAATTGGAAAAACCCAATTTTCTTATTGTTGCCCGACCCGGGATTCGAACCCGGAACCTCATGCAGTCAAGTCCAATAACTGAGCCGCTAGACCACAGAGGTGAAAATACTGTAAATGATTTAAAAGTCCCTCAATTTTTTCGAGACACTGCGTATTAAATTACTATAATCCTTCCGCTTGCCCTGATCTCGTAATTCACATACTCCAGGAATACCTTAATTGACGTGGTTAGGATTCAAGCTAAAAATCATTTTTAGGCAATGTGCCTGATTATTTATAAGCGCTTCAAATACTTACCAAGTCATAATGTTATTCATACTCAATATCATATGTTATTGTTACCGCAGTGGCGAATCAATGTTTCTTAATTTCTGGTCTCGTTGTCCCCTGGTAGAACGGTCTACGTTATTCTTTATTGCATATTGTTCAAAGTGTCATAACTTAGGTGACTATGTAAAATTATAAATTGCTCGGGTATTACCAGAGGATGGTCCCGAACAGTCACCGAAACCAGCATGTTTGTGTGAAAAAAAAAAGGAAATGCTCCTTAACAGTCCTTTTAACACTGCCGATGATTAAATAGGTATTCTGACTTTCATACGGCGATGAGTTCTAAAATTTCACAGAAGCATATGTGAAAGGATATCTGTAAAACAGCAGTTATAGAAAATTTTCCAATTTCCACGCAGTTGTGGATAACAATTATATTCAAAATGAATGAGAATAGTCAAAGCGCTCATGAAGATGTTATTCCTTCTGATAATTGAAATAGTCGAGGCAGTCAGATTAGATGGTCGAGTCTATCAACAATTTGCCCGAATGGACACCACTGATTATTTTTTTCTTCCTAACCATTACGTAAGCGCACGCCATTTTGCTATCCCGATTTTAAGTTCGAATCGATAAGCTTCTTTATCCTACAGAATTAAGATTTCCTTAAGATGGCTCTTAAATAGAAATATCAGAATCCTTAAAATAAAATTTCTACTAACACCAGCAGCCAGATTTTGTTGTAAAACAATTTTACTGGTTATCTCTTTCAGATTTAGTATTATAAAATGAGACAAATATCCAGATCCCCTTGTCTCATTCTTCAATAATCTAAAACGAATTATAGAGATTGGTATCTCTAGTTCCATTTTGACTACTGAATAAATTAGTTGGTACTAATTTATTCAGTAGTCAAAATGGAACTCATTCGCTTTCCGTGAGACATCAACAAGCTGTTAGTTTATGATGAGCGAGTACCAAAAATGAAATTACCACAACACATTTTTTTATTACTTTGTCATTATTATTATTACTACTAGTGGTCACCCGTTGGTCGAAATAAGACCATATAACATTTTAATATCTTGTTGATAAGAACGCCATCTTCATTTCTCAAGACCAACTACTTTGTTTAAAAACTTTTTAGTGCGCCATCTGTGAACTTTTATCGTTATCAATATATTTGTTTGTGTGTGTGTGTGTATGTGTGTCAAATGCATGATAGTGTGGGTAATGTTTTATCTATTGATTTAATTAACGTACATTATAAGCACTATTATTGAAAAAAATTTGCGTTCTGCACTTCTACACATAAACTATAAGTGTGCCAAACTTTTTGCTCCTGCGTCACGCAATTTTCGTAAAAAGGGGTCCAAAGTTTTGGCAGCACGAATTAATTAATATATAGATTTTCTAGGTAAAATTCCCACACAAAAACAATAAACGTCACACTAGCGACGCTGTTTAATAAACGGATAAGTTGGTGGCACTCCACTTTGAAATCTAAGGATATCTACCAGCATGACGATGTTTGTAGTTACCGTCGCTAAGGATATATCAAAACAAAATTATGTCAATGTCAATTACCGTATCATGATAGTGGAATTTGTACTGAGTTAGCACTTCCTGACTAATTTTTACCGTTTAGTTAGTACGAATAGTAAATATGCAGTTGGATAAGTTAAAAATATTATTGATTGGCCCATCCGAGGTAAGATTTCTTTATAGTTTATTTAAATCAGTAAACAACAATAGTCCAAAATGTAAAATCTATGAATGAATGTCCAGTATTTTAGAGTTACTTTAAAACTTCTGGATTTCAATCCTTGCCAAATGATCGTGCCAAACTCTCAGTTTCGCCGACGCGACGTAGGTTGAGTTTCGTGAAAAGAAATATCTTCTACAACACATTATAAGTAGGCCTCTTGTCTTTATTCAGTTATTGAAATTTCGATCGAAATTAAGTATTTCCTTGATATGTTAAAGTAGAAAGGAATTTCAAGAAACAAATCGTTTTGAGCTAAATAGCGTCGGAGCAACTTATCCAAGTATTTGTTCTGAAATATCTTCAATTTACACACAGTCACTTATGATTTATCGTATATTTACTTTAGTGATACGTAATCTAGGAGAAATATATAAAAATGTTTATGCTAAAGTACTTAAAAGTTCACTAAATAAAAACATTTAAAATCAATCACACTTTTTAGTGGTATAACTTTTAAATAGAGAAATATTTCAGAGTGGAAAAACTGTAATAGCCAATGTCCTAGCAGAGACCATCAATGTTGAAGAAGCGGGAGTTCCTCGACCGACGCAAGGAGTTCGTATCGTCGAGTTTGAGCTACCTCTCAATATCAATGACAAACCATATAAAGTAGATATAGAGTTATGGGATTGCAGCGGTGACCATAGGTAAATAATATGCTCTTTTATCCAACTGCTAAATGTATAATATAAATTATAAAGCTTTATTATACTCATTTGTAAATAGATTAGGTAATTACATTAAGCCCGTCATTTTCTATATGTATGTATTATCGATTTTTTGGTAGACAATAAGTACTACCGAAAGTTTTGAATTTTCAAAAACACCAACAACTATAGACGTTTTTGAAGGTGTTTTTGGAAATTTATTAATTGATTCGGCTAGTCGTTGTACCTCTGCCTACCTCTTCGGGGATATGGGCGTGAAGATACTTTCTATTTATTGATGATGCGTTGATTTTTATTAAAAAGTATTAGAAAAGGTGTCCAAGAAGTGAACCGCTATATCTACAAACATCTAGTCAAAGAAATGTTCATATTTAAAATAAAGATATCCAAATAAAGATATTAAAATAAAGATATCAAAATATTTTGCAAATTAAGACCACTATTACCTCCTTTTCAGACAACATACGTCATAGGCGGCGGATATCTCTCGTTTTCATAGGAGCAGTCTACTTAAATATTCCCCTAAGCGTTGGTTTTTGAGTGAAGAGAAAGTACGCTAGTTTTGTGATAGATTTCTACTTAATATCTACTTTCTATTTAGAGTTGTACCCACCCGATTCCTCAGCGGCAAAAATTATAAAATTTGCTAAGAACTACATAGTTTTTCTTGTTTCTATAGTGCTGACACTGGTTCAATACTTTAAATAATATATGTGAAACTAATGGGTGGATTAAATGTTTTTTTTAAGGAAAAAAGTAAACAGACTACGATTTTCAGCAAGTTTACACGTATACATACATTAACGCCAAGACCCTTGCGGGGTAGGTAGGTAGGAACCCAAGAAGCATCGAGTATCCTAGCATAACGATTCCTGCAAACCTATTCAGATTTCTCCCCATAATTATTTTTTTATACAAACACGTCAGCCTCGGAGACTCTTGACACCACCTTCGGATAATAAATAAACAATTTTGTCGTGGAATGTCAACCTAGGTCCTCTAAGGTACCTACAACCATCAACGAGCATTACTAGTAAGTTATTATATAAGTTCAATATTGTAAAAACAAATAGAATGTAAGGCAACTTGAAAGGTTTCCATTCAAAGCCAACTATAAAAGGTAGGAAATAGATCAGTGACTTATTCCGGTAACATTATTCTGATATAATTGATTGCATATCTCAATTAGGTACTTTATGGATTCTTATTACACACACGTCACATATCTTATTAACTTGTTAAATGTCAGTACGTATATTAAATAAATGCTAACCAATTTAAGCAATATCATATAAGGTCTCTAATTTTATAATGCAATCGAGATATATTCAACAACAGCCTTACAAGAGATAATTTCTTGCTCAACACTAGATGGCGTTGTTTATGTAATTTTATTTTAACATCTGTTTCAGTTATTTATTACACCTATATAACTTTACAAATTACACGAATCGATTTGGTTATGATATTTTATCATCAATGTTAATATTAACCAATCACAAAAATAAATATAAACATGAGACTCAAATACTATTCGGTGTGATGAAAACACAGACAGAAAAAAGTACAGAGTTACAAGCAAGATTGTACTTGGCAAAAATGGCAAATCTCGTCGACAATTTCAACTTTAAAAATGCATTTGTTTTAAGGTTTGAATCGTGCTGGCCGGCGCTCCGTGTAGGAGTCCAAGGAGTCATTCTAGTATGTTCTCCAAACACTGTCAATGCGGCAGCAAGAGAAATGGAGTTGCTATACAATTATTTTGTATCACAAGCAAAGTTAACACCAAAGCAATGTGTTGTATTTTACAACACAAGTGAGGATCAAGACGAAATTGAAATTTTAAACCTTTGTATGTAAAGTTTCATTGCCCATTTAAATTCATAAAACCTGGTTTATATTAGATCTCGCCCATTTTATGATTACCTTGACAATCACATGAATCGGAACATACGGAAAATATTTAAGTCATTATTGACATCAATATTAAAAATTTAATGTTATGCTAGCATTATATGAAAAATGTTTTTTTGAATGTGAAGGCAGGTTATGTATATTAGTGATTTTTGTGACGGACACAAAATCTGAATACAGACTGGATGTTCATCTTTATTTAATTGTTTCAGTAATTATAAGTTAACCCTAAAAGCAATGTGTTAGGCAATACATAACAAATATTAAGACGATTTTTTTAAATTCCTTGATGAACTAAGTTCCATTGACCAATAAAACTGATAAAATGGCTTAGGTATGTAGGTATAGCTGTCTAATAGGTTTATTGACTTCATGTTTCTTATAACAAACACTTATGATTGATGATAATAGATTATCATAACTTGAATATTTTCGCTAGCGTTCTTATTTAATATATATTTGCCATATCTGTATATTTATTAAATTTATTCTGTATTTAAGTTTATCTAGCAATGGCTTATCGTTTATCGCTCTCCCTCAATACCCACTTAAAATTTTGAGACAAAGAGTAGTCATAGTATGCTTTACCATAACCATTATTGGGTCAGGTATAAAGCCATAACTCTCAAACAAACTAATAGATTTTTACAATTAAGTATACATAATGGCATTTCACCTTTTATTTATTATTACAATGATTGACTATTGACTTTTTGAATTAAATCAGTTTGTATGATTTATTTAATGAAATTAATAAAAACTAAGTAAATGTTCCAAAATCTGTTCATAATCTAGTTAACGAATGTTAATGAATATTTTGTATTGTAATTTATATAACACATCCTTTTTTTTTCAGCATCCACGTTTGCAAAGGTATCTCAAGTTGCCGTGAATCTAAAGTCTGGTGGAAATCGTTTAAAAATAGACTTTTCAAATTTCGTTACTTCAATTTTACAAACAATAAATAAATCTAATACTTTAGCTTAATCATAATTAATGTTTGTTTTAATCCTTCAGATAAGAGATAAAAATGTTAGCATTATATTTAAATTGCGAAATTGTTAGGCAACTTCATCTAATCTGTTTATTATCGTCAACTACATTTATCGTGTCTGCATCAATAATAAAATGAAACCGATCCAAACAACATGGCAGTCATAAATCGGCGTTTTAGGCGTTCAAACGATGGTCCCTTAGCCTCAGGCAATTAGGCATCTTTACATTTTATGTTCTGTCTGTTTCGTCCATTATCAAATTCACGTAAATATTTTAAAGTATCTTCACGCCCATATCCCCGAAGAAGGAAGCAGAGGCACAACCGGGGCACCCACGACTAGCCGAAGATACTAAGTCCCACAATGTGATAGGTGGCAAGCCTATCGCCAACCGGGCACATATCCTATCTCGAGCAACATTTTTTGTTGTTAGAAAATTTGGAAAAACCCAATTTTCTTTTTGTTTCCCGACCCGGGAATCGAACCCGGGACCTCATGCAGTCAAGTCCAACAACTGAATCGCTAGACCACACAGGCGATAAATATTTTAAATAAACTTTTACCTAAACACCTACTGATTTTCAGTTATATTATGCAAAAAAAATAACAAGTTCAGGTCTTACATGAACAAAATCATTAATGTAAAAGGTGATGTGATCAAGATATCATATTTTGAGAAAGAATTGGAGACAACGCCATCTAGAGCTTGCAGTTAAAACTTGATTCTATATGCATAATCATAAAAATAACTCAAGAGTATGAAATTGAAAAATACAATTAATTTCATTGGCTAGTCTCAATTTTCATATTTTAAAAACAAGAGTTCCTCAAATTAGCAACATTTTCTCCAAGTGACCCTACATCCAAAATGATTTATTTTTAGTAGTAGCTTCGTAAAAATTCACTACCTAATAAAATTTAAACTAAGTGAACAAATTACCAAAAAATATTTTTTTTAATAAATAAGCTAAGTTTTTCTGGAAAAAATGTATTTTTTTCTCGAAATAGAGCTGAACGTTTGTTAGAAATTAATATAAAAATTGACAAATTGAAACAGAGTGAATAAATAGTCAAGTAAGAAATGAGTCAAATTTTTTAAATGTTGTTTTTCCAATAAATTTACGTAAGTGGCCTTGCATTAAAAATTAAAAAAATACCGGGAGATCTTACATTTTTTTTATTATTGTAGTTTTTGGCACGAGTGATAACATAATATGACATTTGTCAAGTTGAAAGGGCTATGAAGATTTTGGCTTACCTACTTTTCGGCAATTGCGTTCACTAATAATTCTTTCAAAAATGGATAGCTAATATCAATACAAATAAAAAATATTCTTGAAAAAAAACTCAAGTGTCACATTCCGAAGATAAAAACAACTATTAAAGGTTACGACTTTACGGGGTTCAGACAGGTTTACTAAGTTACAAATTTGGGAGCTCATTTCTTCGAAATGTGACACTTTACGCGTTATTGTCTCACATTATTTTTTGTTGGTATTGATGTTAACTATACATTTTTGAAAGAATTATTAGTGAACGTGTTTTTGGAAAAAAAGATGGCGGACAGTAGATAAGCCAGGTTTCATACAAAAATTTAAGGCTCTTTGACAAAATCGGGCTTAAATTTTGTAAATTAGTCATTTATCCTCAAAGAAAGTCATGTCAAGGTCTGGATTAAAGCATTGCCCCCTTTACTCAAGCTTATTTAGTCAGGTTTGGTGGGAACGGGGAAATACACGATGAACACTGTTTCTTAAACATTAGGTACTTGTGCACTCTAACTGAACAAAATACTACCAAAGTTGACCAATTTCACTCAATATGTGCACGAAATAACTCAATAATTACAAAAAAAAACTACGGTCATCTTTTCTCTCAATAGCATCTTACAATTTTGATAACATCTGGTAATAAATAATAAAAATCAACTAAAATTAAATATGAAATTGAATGTTTTTTTTCATTTGAGAGTAAGATGTTGTTAGATTCATTACACACCTATATTAATTTAAAAAAATAGAAATTAATAGGAGGACGCTCTCATCACCTGGTATAATGTGTGATCCTCACTTTGGGCAAAGGAACCAAGAGTCCGCTTCCTTACTGTTATGACCAATGGTATAAGACTGTGGAAAGTCACTATTTGGATTAATCTAACCAGTGTATGACCACATGTGCAAGCAGAGAAAATTTTGTCGAAACGTTTTCTCTTCGAAATGGAACTAAAATATATCGAAAAATTCGAACAATGTCTTTATGTTTAAGTTTTTGTGAATATACAAAAACGGAGTTAATAATAAGCGTCGAGATAGATAATAGTATTTTAATTCAGTCTTCAAACGTAAACACGACAGAAGTAGACATTTTTATCGACTTACATTTAGTTATTAAGTATTGTTTTCATTAACGTTTTCACCTACCAACAGTAAAATATCGACACTCTGATTCATGGAATTCCTTTGTATATTTGAATAACCGAAAAAAATAATGAATTGTATAAAGACGATAAGACCTACAATCAAATGAAAATTTTATAATTTCAAAAATTCTTTTAGCCATAACACGTGATCACATGCTGTATCAAAGTGAAAAATTTAATTGTAAATTGATTAGTGTTTGACGAAATATTTATGCTGGTTATTAGTTCTAATACAACTTAGATTTTTTCGTACACAACCCACTTATTCCAGTATAATAAATAATATTAAATTATTTTTGTTTTCAGTACAATTAATACCATCCACGCAGAAAAAAGAGAATTAATTACAAATAGCATTTTAGACAAGTCATAATCTTATTCCAGTTTATGACTTTTCTAGAATCCTATTTATTATTATATTACATTACTTTATTATATTTTATATGGGTCTCTACCATAAGTTGGTATAGATAACGTTCAGTAGGTAAAAAAATAAAAAAATAAAGTATCTTCACGCCCATATCCCCAAAGAGGTAGGCAGAGGTACAACCAAGGCACCCACGACTAGCCGAAGACACTAAGTCCCATAATGTGATAGGTGGCAAGCCTATC
>NJDC01002221.1:65684-81261 GCA_002245475.1 Calephelis virginiensis | reverse complement strand
TTTCAGTTATTTGAGATGATAAACTATTTTTAAACATTAAAAGACTTTTTAAAATACCCTGCAATAAAGCAGAATGAACAAGACAGCGGCAGAAGGTAGAAGTTTTCTATGATCCATTTATGGGAAAGTATGTTACCAGTTACGAGGTCAAGGCTCAAGGGCAATATCCGCCAAATACAGTTTGGCCGTTCTTCAAATCAACCCGGATTTAAAACAATACTTGAGAGAAAATTTGAAGTACCTATTGCAGATTGATTTTACTATAATTTTAATGCTGGAATACTAACTTAATTGAATTAGAAATGTGTATTTTGATATCCGCTGTTTGTATTTGGATTAGATAAATAAAATTGACCTATATTCATAAGTATAAAAAAATCTATAAATTTGTCAGTATCTTATGACGTAGAAAAAATATGATACAAAACGTTACCTGACTAACCCTTTCATAAAGCTGTTTCATCTCTCTGAAAACAAAGGCAAAAGGGACAAAACTATGGGGCGTTCTATCCGTAATATGACACATCATTGACGTGTAGGATGACGTAGAATAATTAGCAAATAGCTACCTACCTATAAGTCCTATCTCTATCTACTCTTATTTTGAAATCGGAAATTATTAAAGATCTTACCTATACCGCAATATATTTTGGGTCAAATTAAAACTAATAATTTAGGTAGGTAGCATTGTACTCAATTAATTAGGTCAAAAGATGCCATATTGTCTAGTATGAAACTCAGTCATGTCTGTTTAAAAGTTACTTAGTAGGTAGTTTTAAATAGATAAGTATAGTCTTTTAATCAATAATAATCAATTTAGGCCAAAAAAGAAATAATTCAGACCGGTTTAAGATGCCTTTGTGAGTTATATTTAGAACGGCTTTATCAGGCGAGAAGAACGTCGCAATTACAGACGCCATCTTTTTTTTCGAACTTCGTAATTCTGATTTATTTAACAAAATACTATCGCGGAACGATTTTTAAAATAAGCAGATAGGTAACGAGCAAGTTAATATTTAATTGTTATTAGATAAAAACTTTGTACATATTCACAGTTTTAAAAATAACCACACCCTCTTGTACAGTTGCACACTAATGTAACTTTACACACACATACCAATACGCGATATATTTACGACGTTAAAGGCAGACTTGATAATTTACATGAATTTAAGGAGTAAGTTTGTGTTATGTCGAAAATACGGTTTATCAATTTTAAGAATGATAAACCGTCAATCTATCAAGTTTTGGGAATTTTTGATTTCCTCTGATACTATACCTAATATTCGTAGAGACAATCGTCATTACAATGAAATCTCCAATATCACTAATTTATATGGATTGCGCAGTAGTAGTGTTCAACATGTATGGCAGAAGTCAATAGACTAACTGTTCATAGCCACATTATTCAAGAAATTATTAGATACAGGCAAATATGCTAGCAGTGGGTGGCCGTTCACATTTCACAATGTCTTGCGGTTCGCAGAGCTCTCGCCACAAATGACGTCAGCCTTCTAGAACGGCATATTTGTCCTTCCTTTTCGAGGTCACGCGTACAACGCTCACTCACACACACATGTATATCGTATTTTGGCGTATAATAGCAAGTACCTAATAATTAACAATATAACAACCCTCTTTGTCGTATATTTTAAGATAATAAATTATACACTTTTCAAATATGTAGCAAAAGTTATTTAGGTACCTATTTAACATACTTTACCAAATTAGAGAATACTAAATACCAACACCATCCCTTTGTGAATTAGCGCAACTAATTTATACAAATATTATATACAAATAAAGAAAAAGAAGTAATTCGTAAATCGAACATGCAAAAATTTAAGAGAAAATTAAGGCAAGACTATGTAACAAAATTGTACTGAAAATTAAAATGAGACGCCATTTTGAATGTCTCTTCTGGTCATGTTTCAATAAAAAATTATATATGTATACTTCTGAAGTCTGTATACAATTAATTACCATTGAGGTATTTGTAAAGTGTACTTAAACTATTTAATTGACTGCACATAATGTGTGGAATATTCGTCAAGCACTATATGCGTTATGTAAGGGACACGCATTCGTATAATGGCCTAGCAAGTAAATAATTATTAAGTGTTACCAATCTTACATTTAAAGAACGATTCACTATGAGCGACTACTATACGCCATGTAAGAAAAATCTTTCATAGCATTGCTGCATAAAGACGACTTAACAATTCGAATAATACGCAATATTGATTTCGTATGCGGACGCCGACTGCAGCGAAGTAAAAACGAAATGCGTAAATCTTTAGTTCTAAATTTAAGCACCGGAAATCAATGGCGCTCAGGGAGTAAACGATGCAAGCAACTTACAGAAATAATAAAAGTCAAATGGCTTACTTCTGTAGTTTGTTTTAAGAATTTGTGTATAATTCAATATATTTTTTTTGTAAATAAATTCAGCAGATTTTTATGCTATGTTTAATTTAATTAAACCAACATTTGCTTAACTTTATATTCATAAAAGAACATAATTTTTTTTAAAGATATTTTATTATTAAGGCAAAGAACTTGTTTCTCATAATGTTTATTTTTATTCAATTAAAATTAATAGTTAAAAAAAGTATCTCTAATTTACAATTCATTTCAACAAATGATAAACACATATATTATATGATTTTTTACAAAATCTGTCACTAACCTTTTTCTTCGTGTGTTCTTAAACTGAATACAAATTCTTGGTGTAAGCAAATCCTCATGTAATGTTTTAAAAAGTAAATATTGTAAATAATGTTATTTTTCAAGCATTTTCGTTCACTTCCTTTTTCTATTTCTACTAATTTTCAAAAATTTGTTAATTTTTGTTAATAAGTCATCGATGTCTAGCATAATAATTAAAAAAATATAGTCACATCATTGACTCATAATTAGGAGAATCAGAAAAAAAATATTCGCTTGAACCACGTGGTACTTATTCGAGTCGAGATTATAAAAAACTGCTACCTGATCGGAATCGCGTTATTTAAATAATATCAATATATCATCATGACATATTTTCAAATAACTAAGTTCGAATTTACTTTTAATATATTTTAAGTGTAGAACGCACATATTAACAAAACCAAATGATCTCATGATCCAAACTCCTAAATTAGTTACGTAACGATAGCATTAAAGTAAAAGTAATAAGCCCTTCTTTATCTAAAACGATACTAGGCCATCGAAATGTTTCTACTTGATGTTACTCCTTTTAATACCACTGAAAAAGGTGCAATAAGTTGAGCCAGAGTTTTTAGTATACGATTGATATTAAACATTTAGTTAATTTAATTATTAGATTGGAAAACTGTTTATTTCATATAATTTAATAATTTGTTGTAGGACTTCCTTAACCTTAAGTTTCTTTATTTGTTATTGTTTTATTAATGAAATCGCTATTTGTACGTTTTAAGTGCTGGAATCCTTAACAACTAAACAGTGTCTTACGTGTGCGTATATTGGAACGCAACGCTAGTGATTCCGTGGGCGAGAGCGAGAGCCGATGCGTTTTTTTACGATTGCAGTCATTTCGCCTCCCTCCCAACCATTATTCAAGTAATCAACTTTCAAATAATTTTGTTACCTATTTCCGGTATTAGTAGGGAAAAATATGAGTTTTCACTTGTCAATGTCACTGTTTTTGTTATTACTGTCAGATGTCAAAACCAAAACCACAGTTTTTAAAATTTCATCTGTGAAAGAATGTGAATTGCAGGAATTTTGATTTTGTGATTTGCAATTTTGTGTTATCGATAACAAGTACAGATGTGTAGAATATTATTTAGAAGTGTTTGGAAATGCAATTTTTTTGGATATTAAGTCTATTCGTCACCGAATTGCTGAAATGATAACAATATATTGTTAATTTTTGTATTACTGAAAGAAAACCAAAACATTATGTCTCAGCATTCAAATCCTTTTGCTGGCTTATTGGGAGCACAAGAAACAAAATCTTCTAACAGCGTAGATTGTAACTCAGACCAAATAGCCTTGGAAAAAAAGTCAAATGAAACTTTAGAAGAGAATAATAAAGTTATCAACAATATTGTAGAAAATGTTTTCCACTTCACGGTCAACCCTAACGCTGTTGACGACCAGTCTGATAGACAGTTGGTTTACCTAGAAGAACTAGCTCAAGCAATTAAACCTCAAACCCTAATTGATTTGGAAGCATTAGAGCAAGCATTGTTTGAAAGATTATTGTTACAAAATATACAAGAATGTATTTTGCCTAAAACACACAAAACTTTTAAGGAACATGTTATTCAAGGCCAAGTGTTCCCTTATTTATTTAGTGCTATACAAAATCTCCAAAGTTTTGAACATATTACTACAAATTATGTCAAAAATGCACTACAGAAGATGAAGGAACTAATATTTAGGAATGCAGTTACAGCATTAAAACAACCAGCTCTTTTTGAGGATCAAGATTTTTCTACACAATTAGTGGAACTGTTACAACATGTTGACCCTCAAAGTCACACATTTTTTATTGATTTAGTTAAAGCGTTTGTAGCTGATGGTAAGGATTTTTTTTATTTTACACACACTTAACAATCAACCGATCTTGAACCCTGTTTGTATGAAAATAGTAAGGCTACTAATAATTAACATCCTGTGCAGTCCTTACCACTAAAAATAAAAGAAGTATGAAATTTAAATACTGCTCATACAGGCTGATTGTCATGATGACAGACATATTTAAATGGTATATTCTCAAATACTGAACCAATTCCAAATACATGTAGGGTTACTTTCCAAGGACTGGTCTAATTTTAATATATGGGAGCTAGGATGTCAGTGCAAGTCTTCCTATGTATGATTTATTTTTTAAATAATCTGTAGTTTTATCTGTTAAGTAAAGGAAGCCCTTGTAACATAGTAGACTAGTTACATGACATAATAAATAATATCACATATATCATGAAATACTCTCAAATTAAATAACTATTATAATGGTAATAAAAATAAGTAATAGGTGGTCTATCAGCGACATCTGCATATTAATATAGGATTAGTGTGTCAAATCGATGACTAGGGGGATTATGGAGAAAATTGCGACCTCTATGGGCAAATAGCCCAGCCACTTCGGTATTTAGAGGACGAAATCTCCTATTGAACCCTATACATATGTTACACCCTGAAGATGCTGTTAAAGTGCTACATGCTAGCAATATTTTTTAATTTAATCTGGAGACTTTCTTAGGCTTAGGTTCTAGCTTAAGTAAGTTTTCCAACTACATTTCCTTTATATCTAGTTCCTGACATTGATGGTTGAAGAGTAGTAATTAGGGACTAGTATTGATGTTTAAAGAAACACTTTTTGTTCTTGATTTAAACATTGGAATCTTTGATATCATTCTATGTGACATATGTTAAACTCATGTGTTCAAACTTCAGTAATTATTGGTTTAATACACCATTGTAACCGCATATATTGATGTTTCAACCAAGTTCCATAGGTCCCCAACCAGGTTTCATTGGTCATGTTCACAAGCTGACTGGCCCAGTATTAAACTAATAATATTAATTGGACGTAGTTAAGCAGAAAGGACCCAACCCACATGAACACCAAAATTGAGAGACATACTAAAGAGGTCGTAAAGCTTATAATACTTTCGTTCAGTAAAAGATTTCATAGATAAACATTACACTATTATGACATTTGAATAATCATTAGATACCAACCCACATATATGGCCAGTACATATTATTATAAATATATAAACTTCAAAGTCAATTATCTCAAGACTATTTAGATGTGGATTGGGTCCTTTCTGCTTAACTACGTCCAATTATATTCCACATTTTATTCTAATCTACAGTTATTGCATTGCTTTTCAGGTGATGAAGGATATCAAGAACAATTAAGAGATACTATGGTACCTGTGCTACGGAAAATACATACTGATGTAAATAAGTCTAATCTTATAAATTTGCCAATCTACGTATTGCCATCAATTTATCTTTTTGCAAGTATGTGAGCTTCATAACTTAATTTCAACTGTCAACATTATTTTGACAGTCTCAATGGTCAAATAGTTAGAGCTTATGACTAACATCAATGACTAACCAGTCTAGCCACAAGGCTCAGGTTCGAATCTCAAGGGAGGCAGTCATATGTGTATTATAAACATCTTAATATCTGTATTTTTGGTCGCCACTAGTTTTAATAATTATTTAAAAAAATAAGATAGTATCTTCACGGCCGTATCCCCAAAAAAGTAGACACTAAGTCCCACATTGTGAAAGGTGGCAAGCTTATCGCCAACTGGGCACAACCAATCCCGGGCAACGTTGTTTCCATTAGAAAATTTGAAAAATACACTTCCTTTTTGCTACCCGACCTAGAGATTGAACCTGGGACCTCATGAAGTCAAGTCAAGTCCGACACCGGACTCCTTGAATACAAAGATGATAAAAAAATTATGAATATAAGTGTTTATTAATGCTTATTATATTATGTCTTCCAATGTGCATGACAAATTTATATTATTCAGAAGTTAAGATTTGTTAGTTATTCTAGTTTCATGATATTACACAATTATTAAGTGCAGTAAAACTGCAAAAATTGGCTTCAACTATTTCCATGGATACCACTTAGCGATTTGATAATTCTTTATTCGAAAGATAGAATTAAAGATGCTATCGAAATTTTATCAACAACCTACTAGTAGTATTTTACTCCTAGTAATATTAAGTACAACTCAGATCATAATAAAAGTAATATAGGACCATCTTGGAATCTTGACCTATCTTTCTAAAAAAGAATGATCATAATCGGTTAGCCTATTGACCAAATAATCTAGTAACAAACATACAAAAAAAATACAGTAAAATTAAGAACCTCCTCTTTTTTCAAGTTGGTTAAAAATATTCAACATAAAAGAATTAGTATCTTTTAGTATCTTCACGCCCATATCCCCGAAGAGGTAGGCAGAGGCACAAAAGAATTAAATTTTAAAATTAAAAATATTTAACATTTTGAATGCCATAATTTAGGCTTAAAAATTTTCTAAATTAAGGCACTTACGAATTCTAAATAACTATATGGTCTCTGGTTATTCTTTATGTGCTTAACATTGTGCTTGTTATATATTGCAGGTAATCCACATTTAGCGCCTATCTTAATGGAGGCCTGCGAACCTAAAATTGAAACAAATGGTAGACTATACCAGGACTCTGTTATTGGAGCTTTATTAAGTCTTTCAGTTCTACCTCGAACTGCAAATTCTTTATATGAATTCTTTGACAATCCTATGGATCAGGTAATACAAATTTTGTTAGTTTCCTTCCTTTTTTATTTGTACCTCTTTTAAAATTACTTCCTGTTATAATATATAAAGAATGACAGATAAATGATTGACTTGGTATTGGTACCCGGCGAGACCAAGGTTGACATTCCATAATTAGATCGCTCAGATATTATCAGAAGGTGGTGTCAAGAGTCTCCGAAACCGGTATTTATGAATGTTTGTATGAAAAGGGTTATGAATGTAAAGGAATCCAGACAGGTTTGTCAGGATTGTGAAGTTTGGCACTCGATACTCTGTGCCTACTTGGAGTGAAGGTATGTATGTATGCAAGTTATAATATACATGGGATCGGATAACTTAAGTTTACCAGTTACCACATTGTGGATCTTAGTATTTTTGACTAGTCATGAGTACCCAGGTTGTAACTCTGCTTTACCGCCTTGGAGATATGTTCGTGAAAATACTTATTTTATATTAATTACTTTTAAATCATAATACTTGCTTTGTGATAGTTATTACTAACTAAAGTTTATAAAATAATTTGTCTGATTTAGTGCTGACACTTACAGGAAGATACAGATTATTCTGAACTGAAAATTATCTGCAATTACAAAGCAGTAGCAAATGATTAAAATTATAGATATCACTTCCTTCTCCTTTATACAATTATGTATAACAATTTAGTAAAAATTTTACAATAGTTGGTGGTAATTCTGCTGTGCACAAACTAAACTTATTTTATATGTACCTATGCTTTATTTTTTCAATGAAACAAGTAAAAGAGATGGTACATTTTAATAATGCCATATTAGTCTAGATCTGTTCACTTGTAAAGTTTTTAATCAACATTTTTTAAGAATAGATCAAAGTATTGCCGTTTGCAGAATCACCATAATGTGGGTGAAGTATATTAAAACCAAATATTTCTTTAAATTGATTGTTTCAAAGTCTGTAGAAATGTGATGTACAAACTAATCTGACAGCACTAAATGTGTTTTGTCCCTTTCAGTTGCTATAGCTGAAAGAAGATAGTGATAACTTAAAATTGTGGGTGTAAAACAAAACTACCACCATTACCAACTGTTCTTCACCTTCATGTTTGTATGAAAAGGGTAATGAATGTGGAGGAAGCCAAAATGATCTGCAAGGATCGTGAAATTTGACAATCAATAATATCTGCCTACCCCGCATTAGTCTAGATCTGTTCACTTGTAAAGTTTTTAATCAACGTTTTCCAAATAATAGATCAAAGGTTTCGCCATTTGCAGAATCACCATAATCTCGGTGGAGTACATAAATCCTAAATATTTAATTGAATTTAATTGTTTAAAAGTGTGTAGAAATGTCATGTATAATCTAATGTGACAGCATTAAACGCGTTTTATTCCTTTTAGTTACTACGGTTAAAAAAAGATAGTAATAACTTAAAATTGTGGGTGCAAAACAAAATTACCACTATTACCAACTGTCACACGTAAACGTAAGGGAATAACATGTAAACGTATACCTATTATAAAAAAAACTAAGTTTGATATAGTCTACATGTTTCACTTGATGTGTTAATATTTTTGGCTTATAACTGACTTGAGAATTTCGGAAATTGCAAATAATGAAATTTTAGAATCCATCCCCTATTTTGTAATTTTTGCGTAGTCATCCCTTCAGCCTGAACGGATGGACCTATTTCATGTTAGGATAATGTTTATATGAAAGAAAAACCAGAAAAATTTCACGAAATATGGAAATGTCAAAATGCCTATCTAAACTTAATTATTAATAGAAAAAAGTGTATTAAAAATATTAATTATATTTTTTACAGGCGGCAACTTCAATGGTTGAATCATCAATTTGGAATGCATCGTCACATCTTACAAACAATATGCATAAAATATTTTTAACATTACTAAAAAGTGGACCTCAAATGAAAGAACGCTTATTAAGATGGATTGGGAAATGCCTTAAAACAAATATTGCTAGGGGAAAACTTTGGACTGTACAAGTGCGTATTTATAAATTAATTCATGAAATTAGACATGACTGCTTTTTTATATAGGACATGTGAGATAATCAAAGCTTATTTACACCATAGGCGTTATAGATGCATCGCCGTCCAGTGGCTGGGGTGTTAGGGAAATTGTGCAAGTCTACCGTCTGCCCTGCTCACCATCACGTTGTCATTATGGCAGCAGGAATAGGTAAGGCAACCGTTACCCGGGCAAGTTGCTGCACAGCACTCGACTGCCAGTGGTCTTGTTACTAACGACTCGTTTCGTCTTTGTTTGCCTCTTTGAGCTGTCAGACAGGACGGCAGATATATGATGACGAATACGGGAGAAAATCGTTTAAATCTTGGACAAGCAAAGTATTATTTTCCCCACACGACGTTCCAACGTGCTACGATGTACGACGCAGTCCCCTATATGAGGATAGAGAATTTCAAGAGAGCTTGTTTTTATTATGTTTACGACCTTTCCCCTTTGACTTCGTCCGAGTGGAAACTAACTTAAAAGTTTTTTCTAACGTAAAAGAGGCCTAAGTTACTCCGCATTATATTGTATGTATATATATATATATATTGTATGTTCATATGCATCGAGTATAAACCGGTTGTTTTAATATTGCAAACAGACAATCCAATTTTATTTATTTGTATGTTTCTTTATACTCATCTGAACATTGTTTGGACAGTCTGCCTCAGCAACCAGATAGATGTTGCATTTGCAAATGTGCTTCACATATTAACAAGAAAAGAATATTCGTTTTTAAATCATTTTCAAAAATGTATTTCTTATTTTATATAGCCAGAAACTTGCATTTATTTATTGCCTGACATCTGCATTTCCCGGATCTGGGTGGTTATTAAATTTATTCTGGTATCTATATAAGTAATTCTATGTCTTAGTATCGTTAGTCGCCTCTGTGGTCTAGCGGTCCGGGTGTTGGACTTGACTGCATGATGTCCTGGGTTCGAATCCCGGGTCGGCCAACATAAAGAAAATTGGATTTTTCCAATTTTCTAAATAAAAAAAATGTTGATCGGGATTGGAAATGTGCCCGGTTGGCGATAGGCTTGCCACCTATCACATTGTGGGACTTAGTGTCTTCGGCTAGTCGTGGGTGCCTTGGTTGTACCTCTGCCTACCTCTTCGGGGATATGGGCGTGAAGATACTTTTTTTAGTATCGTTGACTAACATCCACAATATAAGCATACAATTTGCTTACTTTGGTGTTAGATTCAGTTTGTGTACTTTTTCCAGGATATTTATTATTATTATTATCATTTATTTACATTGCTTCTTATTTAATAGGTTTATAATAACACATTTAAGATACAAAATGCAGACATAAAAAATAAAGTTCCAAAGATGGTTGTCTTACAACTAAACCGTCAGTGGTCAGGCAGACAGACTGAGGAATCTCCGCACAATGCGTGCCGTTCCCAAAATTGCTGCCTTCTGAATCCGGCTCTTGATCCAGGGTTGCAAAGCGAGTCTCTTAAGGTGTTGGTCAAGACTCTTTGCTATAAGACCGTTTACTGACACAACTATTGGGACAATTGTTGTTGAGTCAACATCCCACATGTCGGTTACCTCGTGAGCCAAGTCTATGTATTTTGATAATTTTTCCTTCTCAGCTTTCACGAGGTTAACGTCACATTATTATTTTTATTATTATTATTTTCAGGCAGGAGAGATGAGTGATGCAACCTTGACGTGTGTGTCCGACGGATTCATGTTAAACCTTGGATCTGTTTTACTGCAACTATGTCAACCATTTTGTACCTCACCAGAAGACCCAAAAGCCCTCAAAATTGATCCAACATATGGCGCAGTGCCTGTAAGTTCTCTAGTAATAGTGTGTGTTGAAAAATAAAGCATGTTTTTTTTTCCGTGGAATTTCCGAGTTGATTCTCCGTAAAACTTTTTTGTGTTATTATTTGTGTGATTAATTATGTCTGTAATTCCGTGTCTGATCGTATAAAAAAAGTATCTTCATTTTTCCCGCCCATATCCCCAAAGAGATTAGCAGATGAGCAACCAAGATATCAAAGACTAGTCGAAGACACTAAGTCCTACAATGTGATAGATAGCAAATCAACCAACCGGGCAACGTTATTTTGTTAGAAAATTAAAACATTTTCTTATTGTTGCTCGACTTGGGGATCGAACCTGGGACCACAAGAAATCCAACACTGGACCGCTAGACAACAGAAGCGACTGATTATAGTTGTTATTGGGTATTTATTTACAAATTTCTATTTGTTAGTATAGTTGTCTATACCTATAACACTAGCATATAAATTGCTTTATGGTTTAGGTCCAGAGACGTTCATTATAACTAGTGGTCGCCCGTTAGTCGAAATTCGACCATAATAAATTTTAATATCTTGTTGATAAGAACGCCATCTTCATTTCTCAAGACAAACTACTTTGTTTCCAAACTTTTTAGTGCGCCATCTGTGATATTTTATCGTTATCATCAATATACTTGTTTGTGTGTGTCAAATGCATGGTAGTGTGGGTAATGTTTTATTTATTGATTTAATGTACTTTATAAGCATTATTATTTAAAAATATCAGCGTTCTGCTACACATAAGCTATAAGTGTGCCAAATTTCATAATCCTCAATCCGCAATTTTCGTAAAAAGGGGTCCAAAGTTTTGGCATCACGTATTAATATATAGATTATTTTATTACAGCCAGAAGAGTGTGCTTCCAAATCAGTGCATTTAGACTGTTTGCATAGTGAAACCTGTTTGCTACCGCCCAAAGAAGAGAATGAGCAGACCGTCAAAAGACCTGTAGCGGAAACTTACAATTTCGTGACTGAATGCTTTTTTATGACTCAAAAATGTATAGACCTTGGTAAGCATTTTTATATTTGAACATATATTATATATATTTTTTATTTTCGAGACAGTATTTCAAGCCGGCCCATCGTTTACAACTATATAAAGCGCAAATTCGGCTTCATATGGAGTACGGTTCTCAACTCTGGGCAAGGGCTCCACAGTACCAGCTCCTTCCGTTTGACCGCATTTAATGTAGAGCAATTCGAATTGTCAATGACCGGGCAATTACCAATCGGCTTGATTCCTTGGCGCTGCGTAGAGATGTTGGGTCACTCAGTGTTCTCTACCGCATCTATCATGGGGAATGCTCTGAGGAGTTGTTTGGTTTAATTCCAGCCACTGATTTCCACCTTCGGACATCGCGTCAGAGCTTAAGGTATCATGCCCATCATCTCGATGCGTGGCGGTCTACAACTGTGCGATTCCGAAGACATTTTTTTACCCCGTATAACACCTTTGTGGAATCAGTTACCGAGGGCGGTATTCCCAAATATTATGACTTAGGAACCTTCAAGAAAAGAGCGTACTCATTCCTTAAAGGTCGGCAACGCATCTGTGATACTCCTGGTGATGCGGATGTCCGTGGGCGGAGGTGATCACTTTCCATGAGGTGACCCACTTGCTCGTTTGCCTCCTATTCTATAAAAAAAAAACAGGATGCTATATTTTATGTTTTATAGATTCACATCGTTAGCATCTGGTGAAATTCTTTTGCAATGATGCAAGTCTTTTTGTACATTTATTGTTCTTTTCACGGACTTTGTACTTAAATATTACAGAAATATTACATATTTTTAGATATTTTTCTATTAACTGACGATTGTAACGTTACTTGCGCTGGTTTAGTGTAACTTGCTTGGTGTGTATTTTTTGTAATATTTACTAATAGATAATAAATAAATGTATTCCTCAACAAGTTACACAAATTGAATCTAATCCCAAAATTAGCAAATTATATGCTTGTGTTGTAGGTATTAGTTAACGATTTTAATATGTAGAATACATTAATAGATACTAGAATCAATTTAATAAACACCCAGACCCGGAAATGCTAGCATCTAAAGGATAGCGCCCAGTTGGACGGGCCGGGGCGGGGCACATCGCAACGCAATGATCCGGCTAAATCGCTTGCATACATTTTGTATGGAGCAACGCCCACTGGGCCGGGGCGCTTCGGCGCGGATTTGTCCGCGGCGGAATTCCGCGAGGCACTCCGCCCGCGCACACCCCTATGCGGCCTACAGTGACCAAAGATCATGATATTACTGTTAAGAAAAAACAACTATGGTATTTCAACGCTAAAGTTTCGTACGACAACTATTAGAGGTGCCACTTTCCATAATTGAAGATTCTTGTGACAACTACTAGATGGCACCACTTTCCATACATGACGATTTTAACGTCGAGTGGCCTCTCTATTTCGTTGCTCTACTTTGGTACTGAGTAACAAAATACTGCGCCGAGGCGATGCAGCCCGGCCCGCCTCAGTGTGCTTTGCAATGCGCTCCGCCCCGTCAACAGTGGGCGCTATCCATAAATGTTCATCACACAAATGTTGCCCCAGTCAGGAATCGAACTCTACCCTCGCAATTGGTCGGTGGAGGTGTATACTAGGCCCTCGACCACCGAAGCTGTCATGTTATGTATATCACGATATTACGTATATATTATGTTAGTGGGTATCTTTGGTTAACACCTACAATACAAGCATACATTTTGTTTACTTTGGGGTTAGATCAGTTTGTATAATTTGACCCGAAATATATATTTATTTATTTAATATCATCATTACTTATCTATGTGTATAGAAACGATTTTTTTACCTAGATGCGGAAATATTAGAAAATGTGATGAAAATATAAATTTTATATAAGTGTCAGTTGGTTGACATCCGTATTCAATATTCAAAGCCATTAATTGTATAGCTGGACGAGTGTCGGATCAGCAAGTTTGCTATAAGATGACGTAGTACTGGTAAATACGTGAGCGGTGTGTTGAGCAGGCGTGCGCGTGTGCGCGGAGAAGCTGTGGCGGTCCGGGCAGGAGCTGGCCCGCGCCGAGCGCGCGCTGGCCGACGTCTCGCCCCGGCTGCTGGCGCCGCTGCGGCAGCGGACCCAGTACCTCATGACCAAGTCAGTCTCGCGTCTCCTTTTAACAAACTTTGGTCTGCCTCTGCTGAGTAGAGTGGACCATCTGCCTCTGCTTGGCAGTTTCAAAAAATAGGTCATTACCAACAAGACCTCTGACGGTAGAGTTCTGTGCAGCAACTCGTCTGGGTAGGAATCCACTTCTTACCTATTCCTGCCGCCATGATGACTATCATGCTTTGGGCCAGAGAGTAGGATCGCCGGGAGACTTGCACAATAGGCCTGACACTCTGTTCTATGGTATGTAATATCGCTATAGGCCACAGTTTTCTTTTATAATAAGATAAACCGTGTGCTTGTTCGCCTTTGACAGATCAAATAAATTCAATTCAATAGGTCAGAACCTATCACATACAAAAAATACATACATATTTTCACGCTAAGGTCCTTGTGGGATAAGAAAATAGTGCCAGGTATCACGATCCTTGACGACGTTCTTAGCTTTCTCCACGTTCCTTACAAAGAGAATATAATCACTACGTGGTTCCTTACTCTTTACATCCACACACACTACTTTTGGAGACTATTGACATTTGATACCGCCGTCAGATAGTACTCCAACCTAATTGATCGTGATATATTAATTTCGTTTTCATTGGTACATACATAACGTACATTCGCATTGTATTGCTAAAAATAAACATCACTTCGTAATCATAAATTATAATTAAAATGTTTGTACTAATTAAATATCGTATAAATATTATAAACCCTAAAGAAACGTATCTGAATATCAAAGACAAGAAACTAAAATCAGGGCAATAAAACTTCAACAATATGTTTAGACTACAATACTTACCTACTAACATAAGAGGTTTTTGCACCAATCCGAAGAATTAATTTATCGTAACACGACCTTAATATTGCTGCGCAACATTGCCATGTCAGCCATACCATGTATGTTCAATATAAATATGTAATATTATTTTTTACACAATATAATACACTCTCCTTTAAGTGATACTTGACTACTTGAATTTTATATAGGTTGATTTAAAGCTAAAAATTACGTGTGATGCGAATTTTTGTTAAAACCTGTAAAACTTTTTTGACTCGTTGGTGCACAGAAAAATTGCAAAACAAAAAAGGTGCTTAAGAATAATAAAAACACCTTTATTGTAATTAATATGTTTATAATTTTTAATACAGATATATAAAAAATACATCTTCACGCCATATCCCCGAAGAGGTAGGCAGAGGTACAACCAAGGCACCCACGACTAGCCGAAGACACTAAGTCCCACAATGTGATAGCTGGCAAGCCTATCGCAAACCGGGCACATTTCCAATACG
>NJDC01002221.1:46493-64148 GCA_002245475.1 Calephelis virginiensis | reverse complement strand
TTAACGATGACAACAAAACAATTCAGAACGCGACTGTACACTGTTTTTATTTTTTACTTCTGCGCAATAACGGTCAGCGCTAGAGTTTCGTGCCGCGACCTGTAGATGAGGGTAAATAAAATATGCTAATTTACCTAAAGTTCGTTAATTTATCGATATCGATAACGTACGTGACCTTTTTAACAACCCTTTTTTTAACTCACACATAAACAATTTACTCACACTCAGGCATATCTTTTTTGGTTTCGATTATTAACTGACTTTGTTTATCTAGTACATCTTAAATCTATGTTTCAAGTAAACTTTATACAAATTCGGGTTTGCTATGTATCTATGGAAGTCCCGCCTCTTATCACGTAGTATGTATATGTATATACTCTTTGCTTTGACTTATAATTTCTGAATTTTGATGCGAGCGGACGTGGCCAGTGTGGCGAGCGGTCGTTGTTATTGGAATTAATATTGTATGCGTGTAATTTTAAACCGTGCTTTTCAGCGTGACCTTTTTGATTACTGGATTTGATGTCATTTCTAAGACTGTTCCGATCAGTTATCTAAAATAAGACTAAACATAAATTATGATAAATTATGCGGACATCCTTAAATATAAAAATGTCTAGTATGTCTGATCAGATAGACCAGTTTTGCTTAATACCAGTTTTGTTAGTTATTGTCAGGAGAAAGTTCTTATAAAGAGATATTAGGGAAAATTGCAGGGAAAACAGGAAGAACTATACTTTATTTTTCATACATACATACATACATACATACATACATACACACATACATACATACACACATACGTACATACATATCTTCACATCAAGTTTCTTACGGGGTAGGCAGAGTGTATCGAGTGCCAGACCTCACGATCCTGATAAATTTCATACAAACTATTAGACGCTATTGCTGTCAAGCGATACGAAGTTCGCCGGGTTGGCTAGTTTTTAATAAAATATTTTCAAAACTTTCTTAAAAAACGCAATACGTTACTTTGCGGAAATCAATACTTAAATCCAAATAGAATTATTTAATTTGCAATTTCCCGGCAAAAGTATATAAAAATGAAGTATAGCGCGACAAAACAATAAATATAGTGCATAATTAATGGATTGGACTTACTCCTTGTATATCTGATTTATAGGTTTGTGAGTCTTCACTGCGCACTCCTAGATCACGAAGCGTTAACGAGGCTGCACAGGCTACAAGCGACCACTTGCACTTGGCTAGTCCAAGTAGCGGCACGTGACTGCCCGGCAGATGCAACAACGTATGCTCCGGTCACGCTCGAACCTATTCAGATGCCTCTCACCAATCCCCCTCCAGACACACTCAGGTCAGTAGAAAGAACTAAAATAGTGTAGAAATGAGGCTCATTTGCAAAGCAATGCAAAAGATCATAGCTCAAGAGTTTAGCTTTATGATTACGAAACACCCAGTTATTAGTTTTTTTTATTGCATCAAACCCCGTATTATGTAAGTTAAAGACGTTGTAATTTATATGTTTACAGAATATTGTAACGTACCTACGCTTAATGTAAAAAACGATTTTTTTTTCAGTTTCATCAATATTTTTACTTCTGATTTCACTAATCCGTCTATTTGGTGTGTGTGTGTGTGTGTGTATGCGTGCGTGCGTGCGTGCGTGCGGGCGTGCGTGCGTGCGTGCGTGCGTGCGTGCGTGCGTGCGCACGTGTGTGTGTGTGTATTGTGTGTGTGTTGATATACATATATGTTTAAAAT
This sequence comes from Calephelis virginiensis, assembly GCA_002245475.1. Classification (NCBI taxonomy): domain Eukaryota; kingdom Metazoa; phylum Arthropoda; class Insecta; order Lepidoptera; family Riodinidae; genus Calephelis; species Calephelis virginiensis. The sequence goes on along the minus strand of NJDC01002221.1, from coordinate 62,405 downwards.
ATTGTTCTTGTAAAGTGAGGTCATTCAACTAAAAAAATGTTTTAACCCATATATGCCCATTGGGTCGTTTTTGTCCTAAAAGAAAGGGTTTAGCTCAAGTCATAATTTTTGTAAATAACTATTCCAACACTCGTTTTAGCGCCATCTTATATTAAAAGAAGATACTTTTTACCATTTCCGACTATTAGTTCTTCTGTCTGTGAATGAAAGTAGTAATTTAAAACAGTTCAAGTTCAGTCTTGTTTTTGGGAGCAATAATTACGTAGTGTGTCTAGAAATAATGTAAGTATATTTTTATAAAATGATTTTTTTTGTTATAAAGCTTAACTGAAACTTAAATAACCAATCTTTAAAACGACAGTATCATTTCTTGAAAAAGTTAATGTAACTATACTATTTTTTTTTAAATATTCTCTTGGGTCGTTAACGACCCTTGGGGCATAGGCAATTATTGAAATGTATGGTATTTTATTTTCAGGTCGAATAGGGCACTTGAAACCAATGAAATCATTGATTTACTTCATGACATTGCCTTTGATGATGAAGTGGAGGGTGCCGATGTTTATATTGATCCACCTGGCAATGGTAACGTGTCTGACGGTGACTCCGGCGACGAAGATTTTATTAATTTTGACCAGTTATCCCGAAACCAATTTTTAGCACCCGCTGAGCTCACACTGAGGCGAAGTCAAGATGATGATGACGATGAAGAAGTTCTTGGTGTACCATCGACATCCAGAACCACAGTGTCTTCTATAAAAACAGCAAGGCGAAAGTGGGTAAAGAGAGATTCGCCTCAAAATGGCCGTGAGTGGTTTTCACCACTACCCAGGTCCGTCTTAGCTGTAGATAGTGGTTCTGATCCCCTTACATTTTTTGAATTATTTTTTAACCACGATGTAATTATGCATATCGTAAAACAATCAGTTATTTATGCAGCTCAACAGGGGAACATGAGTTTTACCTTATCTGATAGTGACATTTATTGCTTTTTGGGCATTCTCATTTTGAGTGGTTATTCTCCTGTACCAAGACGCCGTATGTACTGGGAAAACAACGAAGACACTCGCAACATTTTGGTAACGAAATGTATGAGTAGGAATCGGTTTGAGGAGATACTTAGACACTTTCATGTGGCGGATAACACTAATTTAGCTCCAAATGATAAAATGGCGAAAGTACGGTCTTTATTTGACATGCTCAATAAAACATTTATTAAATTAGCTCCCATTGAAAAATAAATCAGTATAGACGAATCTATGATTCCATACTACGGAAGACATGGATGCAAGCAGCATATAAGAGGAAAACCGATATGCTTCGGATTTAAAACATGGATTGCTGCTTTGAGACTTGGGTATTGTTTGTATGCTGATCCATATCAAGGTCGTTCCGAAAGAATTGAAACAGGACTTACTTGGACAATACGTAGTAAATAAATTGGTAACAGTTATCCAAACAGAGTTTCCAGGCACTGAATTCTCAATTTACTGTGACAACTTCTATACAGGTTTACCATTGATAACAGAAATGAAAGAAAAAGGGATACTTTTGACAGGCACAGTACGCAATAACCGTATCGAAAAATGTCCACTAAAGGATCCTAAACTGTGTAAAAAAGAAGAAATAGGATACTTTGACAGCCGTTTGGATAGCAAAAATGGTATATGTGCAGTTCGATGGCACGATAACAATATTGTGACGCTTTTATCTAGTGAATACGGAGTTCATCCTATCCAAACAGCAAACAGATACTCAGTAACTCAAAAACAAAGAGTAGGCATACAACAGCCAAATATTGTATCCCAATACAATCATTTCATGGGGGGAGTGGATAGGCTAGATGCAAATATCAGCACATATCGGATTGCAATAAGGGGCAAAAAGTGGTATATACCTATTATATTTTATTTAATTGATGTTGCTGTAAACAATGCGACGCTATTGGCCCGATTTTACTCAAAAGATACGGACACGTTAGAGTTTCGTCGTAGCATAGCTCGATCTCTAATATTGAAATATGCCGACAAAAAGAAACGTCCAGGTCCCTCTCGGCGAATTTTATCTGAAGTTCCACCTTCAGTAAAAAGGCATAACTCAGATCACATGATATGTAAAGCTCCATCTAGACTTAGATGTGCTTTATGCAAAAATAAAACCGTGATCGCCTGCCAAAAGTGTGGAGTAAACATACATTCCAAATGTTTTCAGGAATTTCATACATAATTATTTTGTTATTTTTTTTAATTTTATTTCTGTAATTGCAGTCTAAGATTTAATAATTATAATTAAAAATAAACACGTTGCTAAATGAAGTCTATATATTTTTACTTTACCTTATGTCCCACTACTCAGATTTGACCAAGGGGTCGTTTACGACCCTTAAAAAAAACACATTCCTGATTCTTTTTTTTCAACAGTAACCTCATGTGATTAAAAACAGTACATAAATCTAGCACATATCCAAAAATCAAAAAAATCAACGCTAAAAATAGTTCTGGGCATATATGGGTTAATGTTCTACAGATGAATCAAATTAATAGTATAATATAATAATATTTCATTAAATTATTTATTATATCTCAGCCAGGAGTTGAGCACATAACATTCCTGTCTGTCTGATGATTCACTTTACCATTTCACTATTTGGGATCCACTTCGCGCGATAATTTTTAAATTTCTTATGTTATATTTTACTATTTCAATAAATTATTAAATCTTTAATATAAGTAATGTCAGAGAATATTCATCGAGAGACGATGGTCACAGGTTCTACATATGTTTGTGGTAACATTTTTCTTTCTTAAAAGTCTAATCGCGAGGAATGTACTAGGTAATATTAAAATATCCCACAGGTGCATTCCAGAATTTATCCTCGAGAACATAGTGGTGTTAATCACAATGGCCCGAAGGACCGCCGGTGCTAATACAGAAGAGGCTGACGTGGCTGGGTTGTTGCAGCCCGCCCTGACCCTTGTCCTAACTTTCATGGGAGATTCGTCGCGTACGTACAATCCACATTTAAGGTAAATCAATTTTTTTTGTAGTAAAACTTACAGTAACTTTCACATAAGAACTCGTTAAGATATCAAAGTTATTATTTAAGCGCAGCAAACATGCAAGAACCCATCTTTAATCATTTCATTATCATGGCTCGATTTCATCATTGTTTTTTGAAAGGTAGCTAACTGTTCCAAGATGGTCCCTTATAAACTTTATCGACATCCCACTGTTGGTTTTTTAAAATTATACAGACTAGTGCATAAACTAGGTGGTAGAGTTTCGCAGCGACTCACCCGGATTACCCAGACCCGGATACTGAGACTGTATTCGTCTATTTGTCCGCCTTACCTATTCCTGCCGCCATAACGTCATGACGTGTTCCGGTTTGGAGGGTAAGGTATCCGGTAAACTTACTTTTGCTCGAGGCCTAACATCCCGGCCTCAGGTTGGCAACGCACCATTACCACCTTTGCGCAGTGTCTCTAGGCGCCGTGAATTTCTTACCATCAGGAAATCCATCTGCTTGTTTGCCTTCCAATATCATTAAAAAAATTCTAGTATCTACACATCTATACTAATATTATAAAGCTGAAGAGTTTGTTTGTTTGAAAGCGCTAATCGCAGGAACTACTGGTCTGATTTGAAACTTATTTCAATCTTAGATAGACCATTTATCGAAGAAGGCTAGGCTAGGCTTTATATCATTACGCTCAGACTAAAAGGAGTGGAACACTTAGGAATAATGTTTCAAAATCGGGCGATCTTTTCCAACTTTTTTCCATTCATACTGTCAGTGGCTGTTAATGTCAAGCGATACGAAGTTCGCCGATTCGGCTAGTTATACATATAAATATGTGTGAATGTATGCATTCAGCAAATAAATGTATTTCATTTTAATGTTCATGAAGCTATAGACTACTACTGGAGTTTACACTCTTAACAAAATCGGTTCGTTCTTAGCCAAGTAATTTCGTAATAAAAATACAATAAAAAACATACAGTCGATTTCATAGCCTCCTCCTTTTAGAGTCTGTTAAAAGTAGTCTATATTCTTCTCTAAGACCTTATCTATTTCGATTCTAAAATTCAATCAAATCTCTTTTAGATAGTGAGATTTGGTGGCAATCTACGTTACTAGTAAACACCAAAGGTGTTAACAATGCGATGCCAACGTAAGGACGATAATTTAATACTAACTAAAGTATTTAACGATTATATCACTAAGGCGAGCCAAAGAAAAACGCCCACTTAGTTCAGAATCTCAACCTTTGTAGCACGAATAGATGTAAGCTTTCATGTTGCGATTGACCTATTTTGTAGATTACGTTTCAGTTGTAATTGTAATTCTGACAACAAATATTTTATTGTAGAGCACGACTGGCAGAATGTTTAGAAGCAATGTTGCCAAATCACCCCGATGACCAACAACCCCTGAGCAACATGGCGTCATTTTACAGAGAACAGCTATTCAAGGAACATCCATATAGGTTACAGGTTAGTTCATAAAGTTGTTATCCGGCTCGAAGGACCATTTTTAGCTCGACTCGAGAGGGTAGGGAAGCTGGTAGACTTGCTCAATTGGCCTAACATACCGGTCACAGGACAGCGACGCACCTGTAATATTTATGGTATCTATCGGCCATGACTGTTTTACCATCAGGAGAACCGTGTCCTTGTTCTCTGTCTTCTCACATATAAAAATAAATAAATTATCAAGCATATATTCATAAATGACAATTTTTCAATGTCAAATCTGTGGCAACCTTAAATTATTAGCACTAATGAAGCCGTTGCACTGTTGTAACGCATAATTATTATCACGTTTTTTGGTTGTTAAAGAGTGCGCTTATATAGCTTTGTCGGAATAAAAAAAAATCGACACAGCATTCTTTGTAATTGTTAAATTTCGTGTACACATTGAGGAAAATTAGTCTATTTTGGTGGCATTCGTTCACTTAAGTGCACTTAAGTTCACTTAAATTCGTTAACAAGTGAAGAAATCAGTGTATGATCAGTATCTCGTTGTCACCAAATTTAACTTGCCGAGCTTCGGTTTATGCTAACTCTTTAATCATATGACCCTGGCACGGCTGATTATTACGACTTATGACAATTTTGATTCATTCAATTCCGAGTCCGATAATACTTATGGCAGATGCTCACGCATATACCAGAACTTAAAAAAAAAAGATATAGGACTGATTTTTTTTTTACTTTTTCCAGTTGGTACCATGCCTGTTAGATGTATTCGTGGGTATCGAAATGACAGGACAGAGTGTTCAATTCGAACAGAAGTTCAACTACCGTCGACCGATGTACTTGGTCATGGATTTCCTTTGGGAAATGGATGAACACAAACAAGCTTTCACGTAAGAATATTTTTGTATTATAGAAATAGTTATATCTGTGGTATTCGACGATGCTATCGGTAGTTAATGAAATAATAAGTAACTTTTGAGCATACATGCCAACCTGGCGAACTTTATTCCTGCTAGTAACAGTTTGTGGAGATTTTTTTTCCGTGTTGGTGCCTTCCTGCCAGGCAGCGTAAAAAGCGAGCATAGGCTTAACGTCACTAAAGCCATGACATCTGACTAGGTGGTAGAGTTTCGTAGTGACTCGCCCGGATTGGTACCACCGCCTTACCTATTCCTGTCGCCATAACGTCAGTGCTTGCCGTTGACGTGTTCCGGTTTGGACGATAACGTAGCCGGTAAACTTAATTCAGGCCTCCTGACATCCCGGTCTCAGGTTTGCAATGCACAGTACCATTTTTGGTGTCTCTAGTCAGTGTGAATTTCATACCATCAGGAAATTCGTCTGTTTGTTTGCCTTCCAATATCATAAAAATAAAATGAGTTTACAACTTTGTAAAGGATGTAAAGTACCCAATTTTATCACAATTGGATTAATAGATTAGATTTGACTGAAGTTCAGCTCGACACCTTCCGATCTTGAACGCATTAAGTATTTTAAGATGTATTATGTATTATAATTCTGTGCTTATTCCAACGTTACTGTATGGAAGCGAGAGTTGGGTATGTCAGAAAGAGCATGAAAGTAGGATAAATGCGGTCGAAATGAGAGCACTACGGAAAATCTGTGGTGTAACGCTCGCTGACCGCATTCGTAACAGCGAGATCCGAGAAAGTGTTGGTGTTAAAATCGAAAGGGCATGCTCCGCTGGTTCGGTCATGTGGAAAGAATGACAGATGAAAGATTGACAAAGCAGATATACAATGCGAATGTGGATGGATGTAGGTACCCGGAGAGACCAAGGCTGACATTTCACGATCAGATCAATCGGATATTATCCGAGGGTGGTGTCAAGAGTCTCCGAAACCGGCGTGTTTGTATGAAAAGGTTATGAATGTGAAGGAAGCAAGACAGGTTTGTCAGGATCGTGAGGTCTGGCACTCGATACTCGCTGCCTACCCCTGAGGGAATTGGCGTGAAGATAATATGTATGTATGTATGTATTATTAAACTCTATAAAAATATATTATTTCAGACGGTTAGCAAGAGAAGCAGAAGCCAATATGGAGGCTGTACACCCACCGATATTTTTGCGTTTCGTCAATTTGTTGATGAACGACGCAATCTTCCTTTTGGATGAAGCTCTTGGCAATATGGCGCAAATAAGGACAATGCAAACTGCTCAGTACGTTTTTTTTCGTTTATCTTGATTCTGAAGAGAAAAAAACATCTTTGTCATTAACATTCCACAATCAAATCGCTGCGGTTTTTTTCGAGGGTGGTGTCAAGAGAAAAACATAACGACCGTGGAGGAAGCAAGCTAGGTCTATGTGGATCGTGACATTTGGCATCTCTGCCAAGATTCCTAAGGACTTGGCGTGAAGATGTATGTGTCTAAAAAATCACAAACTTCAAAATTTTATAAACCAAATACATATGTGGTTCTTTTTCGTATCTTGTATTAAAAAAGTTTTTCTCTCGTAAGTGTAATATTATTGGGAATTTTAATATATGATTTTGATATCGATATCTACATTTTCATCCTAAATATTATAAATGTAAAAAATATTATAACGCTATTACGCCTTCAGGACTTAACTGCTATTCTACTTTAGATAAAATTTGATATGTATAAAGTTGAAAACTCAAGTTCAAACATAGCCTATTTCTTTAGAAAAATCAACCCCCAAACGATTAAAATGGGCGGTGACATTTTCTAAATCTGTTCTAGGCTAACGGAGACGCGAGTAAACAGCTAGTTATTAATAAGACAACAAACACTAGTTACGCAATCATTATTTGTTTGTTTTAAAGTGTATGCACGATAGTGTAAAAATGCCTTAATCTGAGGAGTGACCGAACACGAGCAGGGAGTCGGGCGCGTGGGCCCGTCTGCCGGCGGCGGAGCGCGAGCAGCAGGCCAGCAGCCTGGCGCACACGGGCACGCTGGCGCGGTTCGACAACATCCTGGGCCGCGACACCGTGCGTGCGCTCCTCCGCCTCACCGCGCACGCGCCCTACGTCTTCTGCCACCCCACGCTCGTCGACCGCATCGCCTCCATGCTCAACTACTTCCTGCTGCATCTCGTCGGACCCAACAAGAAAAACTTTAAGGTTATTTCTACATTTATTTGTTCAAAAGAGATGTTATTGAAATTTTCCCCATATCTTGACGGGCTACACTGATTACCGTTTTGCTGTGGGTATCCTAGTATTGATAACCTTTAAACTACCACGCTTCAATACGTCTGTCCGTTAATGCGCATTTTAACGTAATTTTCAACTATAAGATTATTAAAAGTATCGTTTTAAAGTAATATCTATATAATATATTTAAATTAAAAATTGTAAGAAGTTCAATATGATTTCAAAGAACTGACTAATGGGATAAACTAAAAATCTAACATACTTAATAACAAAAATAAGTATGAATTATAAACCTTATTCGCAATCCAGTAAAAAATTCCACTTTCAATTTATAGGTGAAGGATATGAAAGAGTTTGAATTTGACCCGGCGAGTACGGTGTTGGATATTTGTCGAATGTACGTTGAACTGGGGAATAACGAGAGGTTTTGCGCCGCTGTCTCAGACGACGGAAGGTCTTATTCGCCGCAGCTGTTCACGTTGGCTGAAGCCGTATTGGGTGAGTTTTACAGTATGTTAATATGCAAATTCCTATAGATATCTTGCTGTATGTACAAGCAAAAAATATATATCATTAATCACGAAACCTTGATAGACTTATAAACATAAAATCAGGGACGAAAGTAGTTTATATACATGTCATGTTAGCTAAAAATAACTGAAATACGGTAATAATGTTAGCTAACTAATCAGTATCACAAATCATATCCTCATAACAGGTTTGACACCTCTGGATGATCACAACGCTCACGTCGCTTTTTGCCACGAACAGCCTATACTGCTCGTTTTCGCTTCTGGTTGCATGTCATACTTAGGGTCAGTTTTATTACCTTCCTTTGCGTGTGGAACACGCTATAACACGCTGCTCGTCCCTCAAGATAGTTATCACACAATAAACATAAAATAATAGCTACTAAAAAAACGAAAGCCAAATGTCGAAAAATATTATATTTGTTTAGGCATTCACCTCACCATTAAGGATTCCGAATAGTGTTCAAAGTGGAGAAAGAGTATGAAAACTACTATATACGGACTATGTGTTCTCAATCCCAGACCTGAGGAACAACTAGAATTTACGCTAGGATGATGGTGAGTTACAAAAAATATAACTTTTTTTTTTACTTTCAGTGCGAATCGGCGGTGGTGGTCTAATAAGCTCTTTACAAGAAGTAGCAGCCCGAGTTAGTACCCTGGCAGAGAAGCGCCAGAGAGAGGAAGAAATCCTAGCTAACGCCCCCGAGGAGTTCCTAGATCCCATCATGAGCACCCTCATGATGGATCCTGTGATATTACCCAGCTCCCGGACCACCGTGGACCGCACCACCATAGCTAGGTATGGGCTCTGTGCTATTTTACCAGCTTTTCTTTATTTTTGCTTGTTTCTTTGTTAGTTTCGTTGGTGAGTGGTATATCTTGGACCTGAATTTTAAATCGGCTAATCTGAAACGACTGAGCACACTTGGGCTAATGCCGATTCTCTATCTTAAACAAAAAAAAGCGGTTGTCTGTAAAGTCGGTTTACTGACGAAAGTTGAACGTGACAACGTCATAATAACGGAGTCTGATTGCGCCTCTTTGACGCTCACTCCGCGCTCTCGCTTGCACTTCAAGCCTTAAATGGCACGCCTCAGAGCGAGGTAACGCCGCATGAGTATGTTTTTTGGTGCGTGCAGCCGGCTACATCGAATTACAAGACGTTTTCACGTCAAAAATCCAAACATCAGTTTCCATCAGACGATTAGTACTCTATATTTATAAAAAAAATGTTGTCTATACTACTACTAATATTATAAGGAGGAAAGATTTTAATAGGCTCCAAAACTACTGGATCGATTTGAAAAATCATTTTACTATTAAACTCCGTCATTATCCTTGTTGATGAATATAAACTGCGTTATTTCTTCAAAAAAAAACCTAATTTTCACTCGTGCGAAGCCGGGGCCGGCTGCTAGTAAGATATATTTTTATCGTTTCAGGCATTTATTAAGCGACCAATCCGATCCATTTAACCGTTCCCCGTTGTCCATGGACCAAGTGAAGTCGAATGTGGAGTTGAAGGAGAGAATACACTCGTGGATCGCCGAACAGAAGCTGAATGTGTCCAAAGATCAGGAAATGGCCGAAACCACGGATTAGAAACTGTATACAATGTCTTTAAATACAGTTGTTCAACACAGGACTTCAATAAGCCCATTTATATTTCCTGGGGAAAGTGTCACAATGGCTCTTCCGGATATCGTACAGTAATCAAACTAAATATCTGACCCCCTTACAATACTTTCAAAGCACTGTAAGAGTAGAAGATCCGAACCTACATCGACCAACAACGAGTCAGAATGAAATTAGATATATTAGAACTCATATTAAAATAAGTTACCAATAAAACAACCTTTTTGCAGGCTTCACTATATCCACATGTTCGCAATAAATCTGGGCATATATTGATATATTTTCTTTTTTTACTATCCAGTCCTGTGAAAGAAACTAGCATCGACATATCTGTTTATACCTTGACAAATAAATAACAGACAACCTAATTTCTGCACATTATACGTCGTAAACCTTAAGTCAAGAGTTTTCTTGTTTTCTTAATATTGCTTATTTTATGATGAAAGCATTTTTAAAAATTAAAAAGCGTTCTGTCCATATTTTTAGGCCAAACATTTTCAATAAATTTCAGTTACATCAAATTAATTTTAAAATCATATTATTAGCTTTGTGTAGGTCGACCTAGGTTCGGATCCTAGACCATAAGCGGGGTCTGATATTTCGTTTGCTTACTGTACCACCAGCTTAACTTTTCCTGTTGCCATAGGGTCAGTATGTACCTACCTACCTACAAGGTAGGGTAACCGATTAAGCTACGGCAGCGGCTTAATATTCAACTCAATGCACCAATACCTCCTTTGGTGTGAACGCGTGTTTCTATAAAAGCCTATACGGCAAGCAGTTTTGTATAATTCTAAAAATGAATTTCCAAACGTTTTACTACGCTCAAACTACTACGTTTTACTAAGCTCAAATCTCGAGGACGCTGTACCAATACTGTTATTATTATTTTTAATTTTCCTTAAGGCACAGGAAAAGTTTTATTTGGGAGAAAAACTGAAAAAAATGCTAAGAGACTAATAAAACAGTTTTTACATACAACTTGTTAACAGTTAATGTGAAGTGGAAAGAAGTTCGCGGGATTGGCTTGTTAATTATAAAAAAAACTAACAGAATTTATGAACATTGGATTTATTTGCTTACATTTATAAACAAATGTGAAATTAAAATCTACGCTTTATCATCAAATTTGTGATAGCAAATATTTTTATTTAGGAATATGAAAAAGGAAAGACACAACTGCCATATTGTTTTTTTAATAGCCAGTATCATTTGATATGACGAAGGATTTTAAATATATTCGACAAGTCCTAATTTGTTTGGGCATTGCAAAAAATGGACTTAATTTTTTTATACACACATGTTTTTTTTTCCGTTAGTTTTATAAAAGAAGAATGAATTTTAATCTGTATTGAACGATAAGAAAAATATAAATAGTTATAATTTTAGAACAGCAAAATCACCAAATTATTTATGTTAATCACATAAATGCTTGTATCTGTCGGGAATAAAACCAAAGTCTCGTCGATATAGTAAGTGATATATGAGAGATAACAACTTGACTAAAGCTGTTAAACCAGTATGCTGAAAAAATTAGGACGATTTTAGTCACCACAAAACAGTTTTGGAATTGGATAAATTGGAATACGTTATACCTTTGCCTAACTGTTCGGAGATATGGGCATGAAAATACTTCTTTTTTATTAGACCCAGTATGATTAATTCTAATTTAGTTAAGCTCTGCTAGATGTGTGCCCAATAGTGCTCTATCATTCTTTGGAGGTATAGAATATTCCAAGATAAAGGAATAAATGCTTATTTAGCCTTAATAAAGGCTAGTTTTATTTATTGTGGTAACCAGCCGACCTGTCAAACTTTGAACAGTTTGACATTGGTAGCAACCAGTCTGTATGGGGAAAATTAAAATGTTTTTGCTATTTTTTTTTTCATTTGAAACTTCTCATGACGATAATTGACACATTTACAAAAAAAATAATTAGCAAAATTGGCCCATACGTTCACGCGTGAAGTGATTAGTGATGATCAAGAAAAATGGGAATTCATTTTTATATATCAGAATTCCGTTCGCCGAATCGCTGTTCCGGCGAACTCCGTTCCACCCGTCCATTTTGTATGGGAAATATTAAAATGTTTTTTCTAGCTTCCTCGCAGTCGAACGGAATAAAAGGCCCGTCTTTTGGTTCTAAGCTCACTTTCCATCAATTTTCAGCTAACTCGGTTCAGCCGTTCTTGAGTTAGAAATAGTGTAACTATTAAGATGTTCTATTATACATATATGTAGATTATGGTAATAAGGTGAATGTTTCTATATGTGTGATTCGTTCGCATTAGGAAACTAGTGACGTCATAAAAATTCTGCGATTTTATGGTTGGTTAAGTTGTTTAATGATGTCACGTATTTTTTGAGATGAACGAACTGTATTGTGTATGTTTTATTGACTGGGTTCGAATTTGAATTTTGTGATTTTCCAATTGCTACAAGCAACATGAATTCGCCAAATTGTTTGACCCATTACAATTGATTTAATTAGAAGTCATAAATTGTTTATTACTTGCAAGATTGACGTTGTATACATAAGATTAAAAGTCCGCCGCCGGACTATTGAAATGGACTAAACTGGGAATACTAATTACACTTTTTTAGATGGAAGCGGGACATCTGAGTTGACCTATTTCTACTATGTTAATAATAGTATCGTGTGCCGGTCCGCAGGGTAGGGTAGCCGGTAGAATTGTACATTAGGCATGTTTAATTGTGAGGTTTTTCTACAAGAGAGGCAGCATAACCTTAAGTCTTAGCGACTTAAATGTTTGAAAGCGTTTACCAACATAACGCTGATATCTCGGAACGTGATATCTATATCGATAACTATGCAAAGATGTTTGACATTTTAGAAATTTAGACCGACAAAAGATGTTGCATCTGTGTCGGTCTGAAACGATTTAAAACAAGGACCATCGTGGACGTGAGGCAAGAAGCAGAGGTATTATACAAATGAGTGCGTAATATATTGGTACACTTAATGTTAAGCAAATGTCGATTGTTGCATAATTAAATTTCTACGTTATTATTTTCTATTTAATTTTTTTGGTGGAAATAGAAATGTCCTTATGTTAAGGTTGTTGTGCAATTTCAATTCATGTGATATGTTTTTCCGTCAATAAATGATTTGAGTTTAAAAATTGTGTTTAATGGAATGAATATACCTAATGAAGTATCGATATACTTTTATTTCAAATGAAATGTCCTCAGTAATTTTAACCATGATTATCAATGAATGCAAAAGACAAACGATAATAGTCGCCACAAAAAGCCACAAAAATGAGTTTCATTATACGGACCTACAGAAAAAAAATTTTGGTTTGGTGCAGCTCTGCACTTCACATCTGTAGCTCTTTGTCTGTAGGTAGGTAAAGTATGTAGTAGAGTATTGTAATCTTTGATAGGTAGTACGAATTATAGTAGTAGTAGGTAGTATAGGTAGAACGAACGCTAGTAGATAAAAGTTGACAGCTCTAGTTTACCTACAATTCTCAAAATAACTTTTTTCTGGTTTTGTTCAAAAATAGTCCTTATTACAATTATTTTTATGACATTAATTGTATAAATTGTCCAGGAAAATCTCACTTAAAAAAATGTTGTCTTAATGTATAATTTCCAAATAAATTATGCTTTCTTTTCAATTTTATGAACAAGAGCTGATATGAAAAAAGTCACTAGATTTCTCGTATCGGCTCACTAAATATACCCAAAATCAGGTATTAAATCTTAGACACCAAAATACTTTAACTGCACAAAATTTAAGTAATAAAGTTGGGATTAGGAGGGAGGCTCGCGTTTGCCGCGGTTATTGGATCCGGTGGATCCGATAACACGTGACGGGGTCTCCTAAGTTTGGCGGGCGCGTTTGCGGCCGGTGTGTAGTCACACGCGGGTGCTAACACCGGGTTGGGGTGGGCAACCGTTATTTCAAAATAGCGTTCCGATTCTTCTCTGAAATGCTACGCTATTGTAGGCAACCAAGCTATCTACTGGTATCCTTTATTCTCGAACAACAGAATCTAATTCATTTCCTAAGTGGGTACAATAAAACGTAGTGATTATAAATAATATTCTCTTTGAGTACAATCCTCGGCACATAAGTTGGCAAGAGGCGATAGGTCTCTTTGGTGGTCAAGCGGGACGCGGGGCATGAGTCATGACGTGACGCGGGCGCCGATCCGAGCGCGCAACTGGTAGGGATGCAAGCGATACATCGATGTTTAGGAAACATCGTTAATCAAGAACGATATTTTATGAACGATATTTTTAATGCCATCTATCTATTGCTTCAAAAACATTGGCTATGGCCATTAATTATTATAGAAGCAATTTTGAATTTCATAATTATGGATTACAAACCGTTTGCAGTTGCAGAAGGGAAAGGGTTTGAAATGCTGATGAAGGAAGATGTTCCTTTGTACAAAATTCCTTGCAGGGAAACGTTTAAAAAATGTTTAGATGAGAAATACGAAGCTATGTCAGACGTTTAAATATCGTTCTTGATGAACGATGTTTCATCGATGTTAACATATCGATGAAACATCGTTCATCAAGAACGATATTTTATGAACAACATTTTTAATGCCATCTATCTATTGCTTCAAAAACATTGGCTATGGCCATTAATTATTATAGACAAGTAACGTTTAAGACAAAGGTAAGTTTTGTAACAAATGTTTGAAAACTTCAGGCAATACAACTAATCTTCGATGCCACATGGATAAAAAACATTCGGACATTATAGTGGAAGTAGAAGAAACTTTAAACAAAAAAGTAAATCCAATGATGATACAGAAAATAAACAATTGCCTATCATTGCAGGTTCTGCATCGGCTGTTGATTCCAGTGATATTATAAATAAAGGAGCTAGCACTTCAGGTTGTAGTTCAAAAGTGAGTACATCAAACACTGAAGTTATACCGAAATATAAACAGCAGCAATATGTCGGTGAGTTGTTTAGCAAAATTAGGAGTATAACAAGTACTGAAGGTACAAAACATAAAAAAAATTACCGAAGCAATTTTGAATTTCATAATTATGGATTACAAACCGTTTGCAGTTGCAGAAGGGAAAGGGTTTGAAATGCTGATGAAGGAAGTTGTTCCTTTGTACAAAATTCCTTGCAGGGAAACGTTTAAAAAATGTTTAGATGAGAAATACGAAGCTATGTCAGACGTTTATATGTTAGAACGTTTCATGGAACTCATTCCTATTATTGGTGCATTATTGTTATGCCGTCCTGAAGCTCCACCAATGATAACATCCAGTGAAATAGGGTGTTTGCGAGAAATACTGCAACTGATAAAACCCTTTGAAAAATTGACAAAAGAGATTTCCGTACAGCATTATGTCACAGTGAGTAAAGTAATTCCTCTTATAAGCTGTTTACGTACAATTTTGGATAACTTTTCGCCAACATTTGAGACCGCTGTTGTGTTAAAGACCGAAATTCAAAAAGAAATTGTAAAGAGGTTTGATAAGCTTGAGCATTGCGCATCTTTAGCTCTTGCAACTGCACTTGATCCTCGGTTTGAATGAATACATTTTAAAGATGCGAATGCAAAAGCTAAGTTTTTACTTATATAAACAATTATGTAACTAACATGCAAGCTGCTCCTGTATTACCAAAATCTTCAGATGATTCTGAAAAAGACGAAAAAGCAGAAGCAGATATATGGAGTTATCGTAAAAAATTAACTCATGACAATATGAAAAACAAAACGAAAGATAAAAAGAAAGCTGAGTTGGAATTTCACATGTTTGTGTCATCACCGGTTACTCCCATAAAAGGAGATCCTATGAAATGTGGGATGATATGAAGACAGTATTTCCATGTCTTTATAAGCTCGCGATGAAACACTTGCCAACTGTAGCAACTTCAGTGCCCAGTGAGCGCCTATTCTCTGAAGCCGGAGCTATTATAACTCAAGACAGGAACCGCTTACTTGGCACCAGGCTGTCAAAATTATTATTTTTAAACTCAATAATGAGGTCCAAATAATTTGTTTGTACTCGTATGAGACACAATGTGAAATTACATAATATTATAATAATATTAGTTGTTTTAATGTATACTTATTCTAGAAACAGTATCTGTAATTATTTTATCCACTG
>NJDC01002221.1:7910-29484 GCA_002245475.1 Calephelis virginiensis | reverse complement strand
AAAGACATTAAATTTATACAGCCATGTCTTTATTTATTTATTAAAAACTGACGTCAGAAGTCGAAAACAAAGTGAGGTTGAATTTCATTTTCAATAAAACTTGTTTACAGTTAAGAAAATATATAATTGTATCTTAAAATACTACTCATTTTCAAGTAATTTCTTTTTCATTCTCACTCGGACGCATTGTCGATAATGGAATGTAAAGCGTGTGTAAATACAGGGACATCACTATCTATTCAATTTATCGCCGTCTTAGTACTGTCAAATTAGAAAGAAATTTTAGAACTACGGTGACAACAGAATACCATTTGTCTAAAAATAAGCTAATATTAGAAAATTTTTAAGTTAGTTTAGCTTTAGCGGTGACACAACAAAATCGGCACCATTGTAATAAATTTTAAATTTCTACAAATTTTAAAGAAAAGAAAAATTTTGCCTGAACTGGATTTGAACTTGTACCCTTTCGTGTCAAGCCGATGAATACTCTAATCATTTGAGCTACTGAGGACCCAAATACTGTTGCGAAATTTTTAATTATTTTCTTAACTGTTTACGCGGGTAGTTCAGGCCTATATATACACAGTTTTGAATGCCTACTAATTGGGTTCATTGTTACAGATGAAATTCACATTTATAATGGCCATATCTTTTGTTTCTTTCAATTTAAATTTATTTACTGCTCGGCCCAGAAATCTTAGAATTATAACAGTCGTTACAAAATCTATGTAGTTTGGATGTCACGATTATGCTAATAGCCAGCTACGTTAAGATTTTTAACTATGACGTCATGATTATTGTTATTATTCTCTTTTATTATGTAATTTTGAAGGATAATATTGAAACTTTTATTATTATTCTAGGCCCGAAGGTCAAGTTATTAAAACTAAGAGTGTACGAATAATGTAATTTTACTACTAGGTTTGTCAAAATGAATTGCATAGTACTAACCTAAGTTTTGCCTTACAATATTGGTGGTTAGGAATCTCGGACCTTATCCACTCTTGCTATCGTGATTTTTGTTATGGGGCGCTGCCGTGTTCTATTTTTGGCGCAAAATCTCCATTTTCGAATTTGTACATAAAACCTTATCTGCGGGGCTATTCAGTATCTTTTTAGAGATGATCACTGGGTAAAGTGTACATCAAATAGCTGTCAATTGACGTAATTTATATTTGCTATCTCCATTGTGTTTCTGTTGGTCAAAAGAGATAGCAAAAAATATATAACACGTCATTTGAAAGCTATTAGATGTACACTTTACCCAGTAATCATCATTAAAAATTTAGCCCAGATCTATATTTACGTCTGCGATGGTTGTTTCTTAAGGTGCGTTTAAACGACACGAGGCAGAGTTTCACACGCCGTTTATATTACTTGCGTAATGCATAATATTCGAAATGATCTCGTGAAAACCCTCGCTGTTTAACTGCACATTTAAAAAAAAACTTTTAACTTAAAAAACTTTAAACGAAAAACTTTACGTATTAATAAGAATGTTATCTTACGAAAGATCCACCGTCGCGGGGCTCACTCTCCAGTGCGGGCTCCGCGGAGCTACTAGCAACAGGTCTAATCACATATCTTTTGAATAATTACGCACCACAACAAGCCCAGACGCTTATTATTAATCACAGAAATAGTATTTGACTTTATGCGAAGGTACGCGTCGATGGATTCAGGCCAACCGCAACTGATGATTATACTTTTAGTTGTTTAAAAATGTAGCATGAATATGTATTCGTATTTCGTATCCTGGTCTAAAACATGAAGATCTAAACGATTATCGGAACTTTCTTCACCTACGACATATTTATATCTATTAGTTATTTTTAACTGACAGAAAAGACTATCAATTAGGCTGCATATGTTTTTTTTTTATTTTATGTTTTTGTATATTTTTTACGCGTTACGTCTGCCAATAACGAACAGATTATATGGTTCGTTTTAGGGAAGTTAGGTCTTCATTCCGAGGTGTATAAATTTGATTATGATAACGCTTGTCGGATGTTGATAAAATGTATATGGGGCCATCTCGAAAGCCTAACTTTCAAAATAAGTAAATTGGAGTCGGTTGTTACAGTTTTTTTTTACCTAAAATACTGATATTAAAAAATATTTTGGTATACTATTATATACAAAGAAACATAAACATATTACTGCTAATTAATGTGTAAAGAGTGTTAAAGTAAAGCAAACTTTTGCGTTGTGATTGTTTGTCGGTCGACGCGTACCTTAATACAATTAAATTTAGATAGAAAGTAATTAGTTGTTATTTATTGGCTATTTGACAGTTTTTGTTTGTTTTTTAAAATAAGCGCTAGTTTATTCTTATAGTTATAAAATATTTTCATTTTTCTAAGTAGACTCAGCCCGCCACATGATATTTGCTATCTGTGATGTCGTAATTCGAAAATCAAAATTACGCGGAAAACTCCGCTGGTGCCGGTAACGTCTTTTTTGTAAAACGTGACGTCACATGACGCATAACATGGTCGTCAGTTTTTTGTCATTGTAACCCTCAAAAAAATTTTAGTAATATGTTTTATTTCTTTCTATGGGCAATAAGTATTTTATAACTGAACTTATTAGCTACTATATTTAATATTAGTTATTATAACAGTCAAATAGCCTCTTGTCATGTGCTTTTAGATGACCTTCTCGAAGTATGTAGTGCATTAAAACATAAAATAGAAAAAAATAACATAAAACAGTACATGTCGATGTTAAAAAAATGAACACTTGGGTTAACATAAACAATATAGGTTGAAAGTTTGAAATGGGTAGTAATTTATTTATGTGTAATAATGTAGTGTGTAGTAATCTACAGTTCTTTTTTACCTTTATTTTTAAAATTAAATTAAATATGACCATTTGTCAATCAACAATATGACCAGTAGTACTTTATTATTTAAATTTGAACAATAGAAAAACTGGAGCTGATATTTTTGTTTATAACTAAACCTTGCCAGAATACTGTGAGTTTATTTTCGCTTAAAGCAGTATTTTTGTAAATAATTTTGATAATGAATGTTAAAAATATTTTTCTGCATTTATTATTAGTATTTGGGCTAAGCTTCTACTGGTATTTATATGTTCTATAGCTTCCATTGACGTAGAATGGAAGTGAGAGAATATTATATCATTACGAGTAATGAAACTAAATACAAATAACCATAATATTTATAACTTTTAAGATATATGGTAATATTGCTGCCATGAAGTTCTAACAGCAATCATCACATGTGCATGGATTAACTATTATTAGAGTTAAAATTGTTTTCTTTTCCTTAAGCTGGTATTCCACTTGTCAAATATTTTTGTCGAATTTCTATGTCCAACATTTGATCAAATTTCTTTAACAGATGCCATTTCCACCCGATTATTATCGCTGTCCAATATTTCTTTATAATTTATAGTCATTTCAAATAGAATGACGAAATCTTCGATTCTTTTTAAGAATTTCTTCTATCGAGAAAAATCTTCGATCTAAATAATTTCGATGTTAGCAACATCCAATTTATTCGATAGAATGTACATCGATCAATTATATTTGATATATTGGAGTACCAGCCTTAACAGTTTATGCAAAAGCATAAATTATAGAGTTTGTTTCGTTTTATTACATTTTAGTTTTTACAAAGTAGCATGTAAATGAAAATTTGAATTATATTTATATCTAGATCAATTGTATAATTTTGTGAAGACTAATCTTAATTATCTTCTTGTGATATTTAATTTACACATGGTTTTGTTGAATTTTTATTTTATTTAACATTTTTTCCCCCATGTTAGTTAGGGTCTACTGATTAGGATAGACCCATCTACTTTTCTGCCAGGCAGCTCGTAAGAGACGAATAAAATATAGATCATCACTAACCAGATCACTGGTGGCGGAAAGCTGTGCAGCAAATTTTCCGGGTGGGAATCTACCGCCTTGCCTATTCCTGCTGCCATAATAACTTTGTCGTGTTCCAGCCCGGAGGGTAGGGTAGCCGGCACACGTGCATCCCGCAGGCCTAACATCCCGGCCACAGGACAGCGACAAACCTTTAACATCTTTAGTGTCTATAAGCCCCGGTTATCTTTTCCCATCAGGAGAGCTGTGTGCGTGTTCGCTGACCTCTCACACATAAGCACATAATCAGGCTTGACATATTAGATTCAAATTTTGTTTCTCGAAAATATAAGTCTGATTAGATATTCATAGATACTAATAAGAAACCAGCTTGTTGTGTAGTAATTTCTCTTGTACTAGACTGGGTGATAGAATTATTCTGCTACTGACTTCACAATGCCGTTACAGTACACAAGGGACTTAACATCGGAACCACACAACACAATGTGTATTATTACTGCCAGAAAAGCTCTCTACATTGCCATCTACTATATTTTGTTTTTCTAAGTTTAGTTCAGGAAAAAATGTTAAGTGTAATATATTTTTTGCGCGTCGGAAAGGTTTATTATAATAAACACTTGGTATATTAGTTGTTTGTTTTAGAACTGATCAAGCTTTAGAGAGACACTTTAAACAAGTTTTTTTTTCAGGTGATTCTTCAAAATGTTACTAAACTATTGGGATTGCTTTGCAGGTGGAAGTGTATGCTCGTCGCCAGATTTAGATGGATCAAAACTCGGCACGTCTCCCCAGATTAATCGCTTCTTGGCTCGCGAGCCTCCGGATGGCTGTGAAAAGGTAATCTTAGCAAACATTTATATGTAGTTCATTAGTTTGTGATTGATATGGTCGGCGAATTAATGTTTGCTTCAAATAGAATATAATCACTACGTTTTAAGAGACGGGATTTAGTACATTAAAAAAACAATCGGTTTACATGACACTATATTACCAACAAAACGTCAAACGTCACGTAAACGTCAGTTTTGTCATAAGTACCAATCTCATAGATAAAATAGGGCTGATGAGCTTGGTATTCATTTTTATCGATATCGATAAAATATTAGCAATAGGTGCTGGTGGCATACAAAGACACTCTTGTAAATTTATTTTATCCGTATTAGATCGGACTTGTGTTCACAATTGAATCTAACGTATACTGGATTGAACCATGATGGATGTTGGACAAATGTGATAATAAAAGTGAAATGAAAGACTTAACAATGTATATTTAATATATTTACAAAGAAATAAAGAAATGTTGGCAATTGATCACAGACGAGACATTTGTAAGAGAATAATATTTAAAATTCAAAATACTTTTTTTTTATTATTTCAGTTTCAAATTTTTCTCTTTTCAAAGCATTTATCATTTGTTTTTCGAAACAAGCTATCACTTCGGTTCCGATTTAATTTTTGCAGTCGAATAAGAAAAATTTAATATTTTAATAACATTTTCCGTACTTCTTATGACATTTTTTAAAATTAATAATTTGGTTTTTGTTCATTTATTTAATTTACGTAAAGGTCCAACATGTGATCGGGTAATTTATTATAAAAAAAGTATACATTGGCCCCACGAAATATTTTTTACGTGAAGACGATATATATGCACGGCAAGATTGTTTTTGTTCATTGTATTTACAGAGTGTACATTACAAGTTTTCTTAAAACGAACTTATGTTCTTTTCGACGTTGCTACAATAATAATATCTATTTCTTTAACTCTTTCTACGTGAGTAAAGAAATAGTTATAAGAAAACAATTAACAAAATTATAATGTCAAAGAATTTGTTATAAAGTAAATTTTCCATCAATAACATTGACCATGTTTCAAAGCTTTAATCTGTGTTTGTAACTTTTCAAAAACTGTGTCGGCTGTTGCAAGCGTAGCATGAATATGACAAATTAATTCCAACAATAATTCGTCAGGAATCAGGTTTGCACACAAAAATGTAGTTACTTCTTCAACTGACTTTGTTTCACATTTAAACCTTTGCTTTCGGAGTATGTACCACATATAAAATTAAATGTATACAGTTTTTCCTTTGGGATTTATTAATATAAAATTATTATTAAATTCCCTATGTTAAAACCCACTGTCGGCATATTTTATGACATAATGCTAAGACTAAATGAAAATAAGCTGTAATTTATTATCTAATTTGTTTTCATCCTAACACGGGAATTATATATGAACATCAAATAAATATGGACAATTATTTGTTACTCAACATTGCAATAAATTTTGCCAATTCTGTTTAGCCATAAATTTTATTTTAACTACTGTAATAGATAATAATATTGTTTATCGATAATGCAAGTACAACACTACTACTCAATACAAATAAAATTTTAAGTAAAATTAATTTAGAAAATTCAGTCTTTATGGCTTGTTTTCTGTTATAATATAGAAAATATTATATAATTTATTGTTTACCGGGACTAATCCAATGGAAATGTTGTCAAAAAAGTTTTTTTTCGTGGTTTATTCGACTCGCTCGATATCTACAAATTTCGCACGTAATAAATCATTTTTGGTGGCATTTCAAAATAACAAATTCTGTTAAAGTTATTTAAAACACGAACATATAAAGCTTCACAATTAAGTATTTTATAAAAATTTAAAAAAAAATAACCTAATTATATTGTTTTGACAATCAAAGTTTTCCACCAAATGACCACAGACTAGTAAGAGCACTACATGCTCAAATGACATAATGGTCTTTGAGGAAAAGAGAAACCGCAAAGAGTAGAGTAGCAATATCCCCCATTATTTTCTGCGCAAACTTTTGTTTTGTTTTTTATTTCGCTGGACTTGTTTGCTTGGTCTTGTGTTTTTGAAACCGACTCCAAAAAAATATTTTTTTTCTATTTAACTGCGCTACATTATTAGATTTTATCATATACAACAGTAGGATTTGAAAGTAGACAGTTTTCTGATAGTTACAAACGTATTGCCAATGTTCACCAATAGTGCTTCGTTATTTGCATTATTTATTAGTTGCAATTGGTGCTTCGCTAAACTGAGGTTGGGATATTAAGCCTTTTCCGAAAGCAAGATTACTGGCTGGCGCTTCATGACAATAGGAATAGGTAAGGTGGTTATTCCGAGCAAGAGGGTAGATTACTAACTGATTTTACTAATTAACAATGTATCAAATTTAAATACTAGATTCTGGAACGTTTGAAAATTTGTTTATTTTTGATTGATAATTTAAAATTAAAGATAACTAATAAACGACTAATGATCACGATAAAGTAACATTTTTTTTATTTAAACCACTTACGGGTGTCCTTAGAAAAAATCAATGACATTAAGCAAATATCGACGAAGAGCTTTATGTAAGATGTGTCACTTTTTACAACTGATAACGTTCTTGTTAAAATAAGCTGGTCACAAAAAATCAGCTTATTGTTGATTAATCAATATAAAAATAGTTCCCGAAACCTTGGACTATTTTATAAGCGAAAGTCGAATATTCAAATCGGTTTTTTGTCTCCAGGTAAACCTAAAAGCTGGCGAGGGTGCGTACACGGAGCCGATCTCCGTGATGAAGCCGAGCGTAGCGGGATTCACGCTGCGACCGTCGCTGTGCTCGGCGTTCCAGCCGCTGCAGCCCGCCACGCCGCCCTCCCCGCCGCACGTGTCCCCGCACGGGCCTCTCGCCGCCCCGCACGCCTCCCCGCACTCGCCGCACGGCCCGCCACACTGATCGTCGCCGCCGCCCCGCGGGCTCGCCGCGCTCCGACGGGGACTCGGCCGCTTTCTCTGCCTCTGCCGGTAGGCGACCACACACACGAAACACAACATTTGCATCACTCATACATTTATGTCGTTCAATTTCAAATGTGGCCAACATCATAAATTTCTGATTTTATGCAATGTTTTTGTACGTATCATAAAATCGAAAATTGTACACGAGTTTTTAAACAGTGTTTTCATAGAGCTAGCCACAATTGAAATTTAACTACTCTTATGTTGCTGTAAAAGCCTCAAATACGGTGAATTGTAAGATTTATAAAATTTTAATGGTAAAATCCATACTGTTGTAAATTAACCTAACCTAACATGTATCAATTAATGTTGGTAATTAATGAATTAATAAAACCTAAAATTTGCTGACGTACAGGCTTCTACAGTAATATGTCAATACAAACTTATCCCGAAATTGACGAATAATAATCAAACACTTCTTTCGAAGCAAGCGCCATTGGCGTCTTTAAGAACTTTCTAAGATAGCGACGCACCATTAATATTAAACGTGCCCATGTTAATGGTTGTTTTCAACCATCAGCAGAGCAGCCTATATTTTCACCAAAATTGTAACATAACAAACAAAAATACTTATTCCACAACCGTAAATTCAATCATCTGAATCATTTAGTAACTAAATTTACTTTATAAAAATTGCAGTTATTTTTATCTCGCTTTGTAATATCGTACATGAAAGAGATAGACATACTGTCTTGGTGATAGATGCCATCAGGTACTTTAAATTTTTGTGTCAGTGTCATGTGACTTCGTAATCAGCTTTTAGTTCGTATGTACAGTCTGTAAAGACTAGATTGAAAATTGGATGTGAAACAAAAAATATCAAATAGAGTTTAAGCACAATTCGAATGCGCGAGCTTTAAAGTCAAAACGCTACATATATAGTTTATATTCATTTTTTTGTGATTTGTGACTTAGTCAGTTTTGCTTTTTAACCGTAAGAATAGAGACATTTTTTAAAAATGCTATGAAACAAAACAGTTATACTTTCGGACGAATCGGGTGTAGAGTTTTGCTCTTGTAACTTTGACTATAGTTGGACATAATATTCAAAAATAATAAAATATGAACCCTTAAAATCGTTATGAAACAGAGCATATACTGTTGAAAACTCATTTCTTTTAAATGTGGCAAAACAGACAAGTGGTCTTATTGCCTTATCGTAGGAAATTTTCTTGCAAGGTGGTGAATACAAATGTAGTGGTAGTAGGAGATCCATTGTAGGTAGTCCTGGTTGCGACTATCTGGTGTTCATTCAAATTATATCTACAATAATGAATGTGGAAAGCTGTATATTTTAGATTGTTAGAAGCTGGTATGTTCATTTGCAGATATATTGAATTGATAGAAAACGAGCTAATTTGCGGAAATCCATACTTAAATCCAAATAAAATTATTTAATTTGCAATTTCCCGCCAAAAAATGTATACTTATTATAGTATGACAAAACAGGCAAAATAGTAGTTGCAAATTAAATAATTTTATTTGGATTTATATATTGAATTATTATCTTAATTTAATGTTTTGCCAGATTCCTATATAAATATCTGATTACCAATTTGATTTAAGTGACAAATTCTACGAACAAGCTTAAGTGTGTCATATGCTATGTCTTGACAACTATGTAAATTAAAATAATAAAAATTGATAATTGCTTCGGCGTTAACGAAGTCACACACAGGCATACAGACACACACAGGAGTAGGTGTAAAATTACAACATGCTCTTAGAAAAAAGACAAGTTTAAAGGTTTTGGAACAATCTATGGTGTTATAGATCAAAGTTTACTGGACGGACGAAGTTGTTGACATTTAGGAAATACATTTCCTTACACACAATACATTATTACACCTATACATACTATAAAAACACAAAACTGTGTTAGATAAAAAAACCTGGGTTCGAAGTGATAATTATCATGATGAATATGTCCTAAATATTATCTTGCTATGTCTAACCCCACTCACCGGTCGGAATGCTAAAAAAAATAAATATCAACTATCTCTACAAGACTTAATAAAATTGAAACATTAGCCATATCGTCTTAAAGACGACGTTTATTTTTAATTATCGGCATAACTTGAAATTGTAAATGACTTATTTCAAGTTTGAACGTATAAAACATAGATATGTATATAAAGTGAATCAATTTCTAATTCAAAGTTGATAGATATTTGTTATTTATCATGAAAGTTATCAAAGGGAGTAATTTTCTTGATAATTTCGAACACTGGTAAAAATTAAAACACAATAATTCTTTAAATTAAGAGATAGTCCCTTTATGGCTATTCTATGCATTTAAGCCAGTGTAGTCACTGGCTTAAATGTATACATATATACTAAGAATTTCAAATGTAAAAATGTTGGCGTTGGAGTTTTAAGGCAAATAAAATTCTCTAATAGCGCGATTAAAATAGAATAAGTACATTTAGAATGACAATAGCGTCATTTGTTTATTGTTAAGTGTATTTCATGGAATTTGCACAATTTTCGTCGAACCCCCCCGAAATTTTGATCTCATATTATTAATTCTGTATATAATCTCCATTTGTACTGCGAAACTTTCATTGTTTATTTTATTCACAAAGCAAATTGCTAATTAGTATTTGGTGATAGTAACTTGGACCAACATTCTTCAAGATCCAGAATATTCGAAATGAATATGAGTAGTAGCTTGTGACCACAGTATAAACAGTAGACTCTTAATACAGAACCAACATTATATATTTAAATATGCTACACACATACATCATTTGAAGCATATTTAGATTACAATGCGTTTATTTCCGTTTTAACATATTTTGCAGACACTTTTTGCAGATACTACAATACAAGATATATTCGTATCTGTACGCAGTTTTAATTGAAACTTTTTTTTATTGTTTTACCAATCAAATCTTAACTTTCATTCAACTTAAATATTTTTATTGCTTTTATTAATTTTTAATACTTTACTTTCCTTGTGTTACTAACAATTCTTTATTTTGTATTATACATAATATAAATTGATTGACATCAAACAATGACTATGATTATAAATGGTTTATCACTACAGTTGTTATAGAAGTCATTTTATAATGAATTTTATTAATAACATGTTACCAATTAATTTTGATTATTTTTATTAAATTCTAAAATTTTTGTAATAATTATGAGTACACAAATTTGTTGTGTTCGTTCTACGCTCTACATAATATTTTTGAATTTCTATCTTCTGTTTATAATGTGCTGCAGCTACTGATGATAGCTTTAAATATGGAAAATGACAGTGGAGAACGGAACAGGAGAGACTGATTTTTTAAATGTTTACTGATGCATTAGCACGGTAGTAGTGAAATATAGATAGTAGATCATCTTCATAGTTACCGGTACGTTTTAAATATGCGCCACGATCATTTATAGACACTAAACTGCATGTAAATATTGACTTTTTAATTAATTTTGCTTTTGTTTGTAATTTTAAACACTGTGGAATACTGACCATTCATTAACGACATATGTATAGTACTACTATTTAAGTTATGCGCTTCGACTTTACACTTTATACTTTTATTTTTAAATTGGATGACCTAATCTTAAACTAGATTTAATCGAAATGATTAATAATGTAATAAAAACTCTATATAGATATCTTTAAAATACATTCGGATTTCCGAATCTTGACGAATATATTCGAAGCGCATAATTTAAATAGTACTATGATATGTTAAAAAGCTTGTTGAGTTTTTATTGGTATGGTAAGTAATCTGAAATTTGAAGCTGGCACAATCGTTATTCCCATTAACTCAAAGAAGAAGAAGATATATATGAATATTGACGTACGCTGTCTAATCTCATGACGAGTATTGGCGGGGTCGAGAGAACATGTGGACACAATTTTTTCACAATTTCGTGTATAAATTGAGTAAAATTTGTCCATTCTGATGGCATTTTGTATAATTTTACTTAGTTAAAACACACAAATGAAGTATTTATGAAGAAATTAGTGTACTATTTCTACGCCGCCAAATCACACGCTCATCAAATCTTATATAAGGATGCCACGGGCTCATCTAAGACCCTGACATGACATAACTATTTTGAATAATTAAAGACCAATTTAAAGAAATCGTGATGCATAGAATTAAACTTGACATAATGTCTGACGCTTACGCCCATGCCAAAAAATTAAAAAAGTAACTACAAAATTCGTGAGGTCGCAAATTGCATGTAATTGGAATGACATTTAACTTCGGTAGCTTGGAAAAGATGACCTACTGTGTATATTTTAACTATGGTACAGGTAATATGACAGTGAGTTTAAGATTTTGTGGATAAGTTGAATTATATAACCCTTTGGCCTGTATAAACGCTAACCTTGCCCAGTTGAGCATAAGTCTTAAGAATTTGTATAAAGTTAAATGATAGAACTTGGCCCAGTTAATTTAGTTTAAATGTAAAAATGTTTAATTGATAAACCCTACGTGTAATGTAGCTAAGGACATTCTCGATCACGTCAGCTTTCGAAAAAAAAATCGCATCGAAATCGGACTTTCCGTTCAAAAGTTGTGATAATACACACACAGACTCGTTAAAATTAAACAACCGACGCCCCTCTTTTTCCGTCAGGAGTTACAAATTATATTTTTGACGATTTTGTGTGATTTACAGCTCTGTTATACTTTGTCAGAAATGAAGAGTCAATAAAGTTTTATTATTCACTTAAAATTGTGAACGACAATTCGCTTTATTATTTTAATGTTTTTGATGTTAAGTGCGGTTTTTATTTTGAGAAAAATATGAAAAAAAAAACAACTATTTTTTTTATAATTTAATTTTCTAAAACACAACAGTTGTATGAGTTCAACTGGGCCAAACTATAGGCTAGATGTATTATGCAGAACTGCTGAAGTGTTATGAAGTGTCTAGAGTACTGGATGTACTGGAAAGACCAACTGTGCATTTGGATAAGAAAGGACCACGCCATGGATATCTCGATTTGGCCAAAACGCATTTTTATCATCGAGACTGAATAATATAGAATGTTAAAAACATAGGTAGATCTGCTTTATTGTTTTAATAAAATTTCGACGGCTGAATATATTTTCGATGGCTCGCCTTTGGAATAGAGTATTTTTATCTGTAATTGCTCAAAACAAAATTTTTATTATGAGCCACATTTATGATATATGCCGAATTGAAATTGTAAACAATGTGATTATAATATTTCAAGTTACTGAATATGTATAATATATATTTATTACTTGTATATTTGTATTAATTATTTATATTGAATGTGATAAGTGAATTTTCTTACTTGACAACTTTGGGTACTGGTTGAGTGAACTTAGGAGTATGAATAAGGCTATGAAGGTTGAACTCTCTTTAAAATTTGTTTCCTTATGGTATTCATATGTGTTCTTTAGTCCTTATCCTTGATCCATCTTTGTGATATATTTTAAATGTAAGCATCCTTTTAAAAATGACTACGTAGATCCAATATCAAGTCGATTTCTTACCTGGTTACTTATGAATTTGCAACCAGTTTGTCACACTTGATTTTTACTCTTAATTGTTTTTTTTTGACATTTCTCATCGTTAGTAATGGTTATTACTTCTGCAAAATGATAACATGTCTTCAATAATGAAATAGTACCTACTTTATACGAATCTCTAGATATTAAAATGAAAAATAACATTATTAGTTGGTTGTATTTTTGAGACTAAATATATTCATTAAAGCAAGTGTTTTGAATCGGACCTACAAAAAGTTTATCGTACTCAGATAAGCTTAAAAGATAAAACAGGCTAAGGGCCTATTTTTGAATTATCACGGAGTAATTCCGATATTATTGATGATAAATATTCCTAAATCAATAAATCACATTTTTTTAAACTCGCCCTCTGTCTATCACTAATTACAGAAATTTTGGTAATTTACTGAAAAATATTTATCACCAATAATGAAAAATCAGTGATAATTTAAAAATAACGCTCCAGTTAGAAAAGTGGCCAGTTACGCCTAAGTTTACTCGTGACAGTGTTTGGACAATAAGGAAGTCTGGCACAGAGTTACCATGAGTTGTGAAGTTTTATCGAAGGTGCTGAGGGTATTTATAAATATAGTGTGCTACTGGCTTGTGACAAGGCAGGGTTGAATAACGTTTGGGCTAAGGTTTTTGACAGGTTTATCCCGTAATATGAGATAATCAAAACACGAAATCTAGTTTTGATATTGTACAAATAATTTAATATTGTTTTAACAAACATGTAAACATAGATACTTTAAAATTAATCAGTAGTATTATTATTCAAAGCCAATTTGAAGTTAATTTGACATTCATTAGTGATAAATGTATATTTATATTATACGCTGCGCAAAAATCATTTAAGGAAGAAGCCGAGCCAGTATTTAAAATCCGGATTACTGTTTAGATTTTTCTCATAAGTGCAATATGTAGCTGTAATGTAACTCGCGAAAACATTGTTTGACAATCGATTTATGTTTTAAGTAAGGGGAAACTCGGGTATATTGGACCATGTTCCGTCATTGTACAGTTTAAAAATAATTCAGTATTTATAGCATTCGCAATTCTATTAATCATTACAAAACAGTATTCCTTTCTGGCGATCAGGGACTGAAAATTTCAGGTCCGAAATTTTAATATTTGCTTTGTTTCAATTAAAATACTTTAAGGTTTATTAATCCATGATAAATAAATCAAAAGACAAGCTCCTTAACTTTTACGTATTACTCCAAGTCTTTTATGACTTGGAGTAATACGTAAAAGTGCGAGCGAGCCGTTTGTTTATTATATGGTTCTGCTATGATGATATGATCAAAAGTAAATATTCTAAGCAACAGTTGGTAAAATAACTAAATAAAAAGATTGTATAGTTACAAACCTATTACTAGTTGGACAAACATCCACATAAAATTTCTAGAAGTATCAGAAAATGTACGAGTGTATGTTTGTATATTCATACACAAACTTTGTATTTGTTGGAAAGTTTCCAATACTTAACCAATTTTAATATCTTGTTAACTGTCCAACAAATGGATAGTGATAAGTTATACCTAAGTTTCCCCTCTCTTTGTTTATTTGCACATATGTACAGTTTCAATAGTAATTGTGAGCTTTGTTATGTTCGCATCATAGCTTCTGTAATAATAGATAACACATGAACCCAAAACAATATTATGCTTTACTCATACATAAAGGGACCTTACCATGACGCATTAAAGCAATATTATTTCAATAAAATGTCTGCAAACAGATAACCTTATTGCTCTCTTAACAAGGTTACGGTTTATGTAGACGGTATTAAAATAATACTGTTTGAAGATGTCACAGTACGGGCCCAGTTTCTAGGATTATGTCACAGGTTCAGGTTGTACTTTAGAGTTATCGTTTCCAATGTCGTTACCTAAATTAAGAATTAGAATATTTAGGTAACCCAAAAAATTAGCTCTTAATAATAAACGTGTGCTATAAAAGTCCTCTTACCCTCACTTTATTTTCTAATATTGAGAAAGGTTGCTACACAAAGATTGGGCACATTCCATATTTAGTTGGTGGAAACCTAAATAACAATAGCGTCTTTGTGTAGAATTTTTTATTTTTTATTAAAGTACATGAAATATTTTTGTATGTAAAGGGTAGGAGGTGTGCAAGTTGTTGTACCTTAAAGTAACTTTGCTAGGACCTTAGATTTGATAGTTCTTTTATAGATGGTTAACATTATTTTAAAGTTTGCTTTTAGATGATTGATAAGTTTGTAATTTTATTATTATGATACTAGAATAAATACTAACATTAAACTAAACCAAAAGTGCCCATTGAGATAAGTTTTTAATTTAGGTGAACCTTTTGCTTGGCATTTTGTTATAAAATAATGTTTAGGCAACAAAATTAGAAAATAAGAAAATTATGAAATGATTGTTGAATTTTTGCAAGGAAGATAATATTACAAGTGGACTGCCATTACACCAAAAATCTTAACTGCGAAGTTTTAATGTGTGGTTAGTTAACCAATTCTAATTTAATTTTATTTGAGATTATTTTAATACATTGATGTTTCTGTTTTTAAAATAGATTGTTTAAATATTCTAATGATATATGGTTTGAAGAATTTAACGTGTAATGGAGATTAAAAAAAATTTTCCTTAAAATATGGATTGCCATATGTATTCAAGACAATTATGTGAGATAAATCTATTAGACTAAAACTACACTGGATCATTTGCATGCACCATTTTGAATATTTTTTTTGATAAACATGTAAAAAAATATTTGACCAGATACCATTACAAAATATTATGTAGACTACACCTGTCGTTTTTTATGACATCTACATAACAATCGGAGTATTATAAATGTAGCTACGATCTACCTATGTAATATAATCATCCTTGATTTTAGTTATCTAAACTTGTTGAGGTATATTGAAAAAAAATCTTTAATTTCTTTTTCATATAATGCCAAACAAAAGGTTTGCTTTTTAGAGGCATTAATTAACATCAATAATGATAATAATAGTATTGATTTTAAGTAATAATAAGAATGGTTTTATTATAGTTTTGTTTCAGAGAAGAAATTCTAATTACTATTTTTGTTTCCAATATTTTATCACATTTATCTGTTTTCATTGTAATGTATCTTGCTGTATTGCAGACATATCCAATATACAGACTGATTTAAAAAAAGACTTTCATTTAAAAACCTGACTAAACCTAAATACAAATCGAGGTTGTCTTGCAGGTAGGCCTTTTCCTATAAAAATGTTTAATTAACAGCTGAATAAATGTTTCTTACTTAGTATATCTTAATTAGAAAGCTGCTATATGGATTAGAAGGTAAATAAGCAGAGATTTTCCAAAACCAAGAATAACAAAGTTTAAGTATATATTATAGTCTCTACTAATACATATTATAGTATCATATTAGTAGTCGGTTAAGTAAAATATGTATTGTATATGTAATAAAAGGCCGGCAAAAGTGTTAATGATGCGGTTTTTCACTCATTGACGGGTCGCAGGCGGAGAAGGTAGAGTGACAACATAGATTTAAAAAAATTTGGAAGCCAAAAAACATTGTTAATCAAATAAGTAAGATTCACATCAAGTGCTTGTACAGTTGTTTCGACCTTTAAATTAAGAGAGTAAGATGTTGATGGGACTAGTTACTTGCATGGGCGTCGCCAGAATTATTTTCAGGGGGGTGCATCTCCATCTATATATCTTATTAACTAATATAAAACATCGAAATAAACATGTACAGCGACATACATATTTACATACGAATATACATACATACAGTCTCGAAAAGCATTACTCTCCCGCAAGTTCAGTCAGGTAATATTTTCTATCTACTTTCTTTCCGGACAGGGAGGTACAGTTGAACCCCCCTTGCACCCTTCTGCCGGCGCCCATGGTTACTTGATATCGAATGTACGAAAGTTAATTGTTGCCCGCACTCACCTTGTTTGTTCGAGGGGTTAGTATACACGACACTGATCAACAGCAAGGCACAGGTTCTATTCCTGACTGGAGCATTATCTAACTTCATATTTCAATGCTTAAAATTGTTGACTAACATTGGTAATATAAAAAGTATCTTCATAATATAAAAATTGGTAATATAAAAAGTATCTTCTTAATATAAGCCTATAATTTTTACATTGTCTAGGGATATTCAGATTGACAGTTTCAAAAATATTTCATATTGCAATAACAAGAAATGAAGTTAATGATTTAGAAAATACTTCGTAATTCGAAAATATTGTCCTTTATCATCTTTCTCTTTTTATATTGTAGTTGTATTCATTTTTTATGCTGAAGTAAGCTTTTGCAAATGTTTGTTTTTTATTTTAATAAATCTTAAATAAAGATCCTCATTTCTCTTGGTCATCGTATCACACCTGAACGGAGGGATCAATCGGCTTAGCTAGTACAATATAAAAAGCAATGATACTACTAGTAAGGAATTATTACAGCAGACTGCTTGGTTAAATCTGTGTGCTTACCATCAAAAATTGTAAAATTAAAAGGAACTAAATTAAATAATATAAATTTATTTTATTAGTCTTTTACAACTATTTTTAATACTAATATTGAATACTACGCTTAGTTTGAATATCATCTAGCAATATTCTGAGTTCTTCGTCTTCAAATCTACCTTCTAATGATGGAATTAGTGCTTTTGCTTCTTCTGGAGTTTCTGGGCATAAGTTTGCTAAGCTGGCAACTTCAAATTTATGTAACTTTCTAGACTGAAGAAGGCTGCAAGACAGAAACATAATTTATTAATATTTCACAGAACAACATCAATTTCATTTCTTAACATCTATTTATGTAACTAAAACACCTGCCTACATCTTCAGATTGATGTAATGAGCATCTTCATTTGACTAAAATATATTTAGAACCTAATTTATAATACAGTGTAAACTCTTTATCACATTATCCTTTATAATGATAAACTCCGTATAAAGTAGAAGTGTATACAACTTGGTTGGTTTGCGTTAAAACCCATACATTGATACACTCTTTATAACGATACAGCCATTCTCTATTACGAAGAAATGTGTTCATATTTTAACAGTAAATACATATATAATATTGGTATTATTGTTTATGTTATCTTATCAGGTAAGCTCTGAAACATCTGAGGTCGTAAACGGTCGGTCTTGATTTTGTTATTCTTAATTGCCTTGAACACCTGCAACATGACGCTTTGTTTTCTTGGAAGTGATGGTCTTCAACCAAGCATACACGGAACCTATCGTATTATCAGTCGTAAACCAACATTGAAACTGTTAACATGGCCAGTAAAAGAAAGCGATTTGTGTTGACGAAAAAATTTGTGTGATACGTGCGATTGAAAAATGAGAAAAGAAAAGTGACGTTGGAAGACGTTTTAAACTAAGTCAATCTACTGTTGCCACCATTTGGAAAAACAAAGAAACAATTCTGCCGGTGGCGCTGGAAGGAAACTCGTCTAAAAAATTAAGGAAGCCAAAATTCGAAGAATTGGATCAGGCAATGCTGTCGTGGTTTCACAAACAGCGCCAGAATAATGTACCCATTTCGGGGCCAATTGTAAAAGCCAAGACTGAAAAGTTTGCCGACCAACTTGGTATAATTGACTTTAAATCATCTGAAGGTTGGGTCGGACAATTTAAACACCGTCACCAAATTACGTACGGTAAAATGAACGGAGAGGCACGGGATGTCGATACGAATGTGATTGACAATTGGATCAGTACAGTGTGGCCTACATTCGAGAAGAAGTACTCACCAAAGAACATTTTTAATGCTGATGAAACTGGCCTTTATGTAAAGTTGACTCCTGACAAAACATTAATATTCAAAGGGGAAGAGCGTAATACTGTTTAAAGAGCGTATTACTGTTCTAGTAGCTGCCAATATGAATGGAACAGAAAAAAGAAAGCTCTTAGTTATAGGCAAATCAAAAACCCTCGGTGTTTCAAGAACATAAAACAGTTGCCAGTCACGTATAAAGCAAACAAGTCAGCTTGGATGACATCGCAGTTTTTTGAGGAGGAAGTGAGAAAATGGGATGCTGAATTAAAAACATGGAAAATCTTGCTGCTAGTAGACAATTGCCCGGCTCACCCAAAGATATCTAATCTTCGAAACATAGAGTTAGCATTTTTCCCTGCTAATACAACCAGTATTTTGCAACCAATGGATCAAAGTGTGATTAAAAGTCTAAAGGGTCACTACAGACGGAAAATGTTGATGGATCTGATCAAAACTGACGGCAAGGTCTCGATTAACATGCTACAAGCAGTGAACTTTATATCAAAAGCCTGGAAAGAGGTAACTGCAGCCACTATCCAACATTCTTTTTGTCATGCTGGGTTATGTAGTAGCCAGACAGTAGAAATGGATCAATTTGATAGTGAAGACAATCTACCGCTGAGTGAATGGATAAGTCAGTTCAACGTACCAGACAATTTTAACAAAGATCTACAATCGTACGAAAATATAGATGAAGATGTAGCCACTATCGATTCACTTACAGATGAACAAATTGTTGATTTAGTTTCAAAAAGTAAGGAAAACCCCAATAATGATGATGAAGAAGATGATCAAGTGGACGAGGCTGAATCACCACCAACAATTCAACAAGCGCTAGATGGTGCTAAGTTGATAGAAACATTTTTGTTGTTTAATCAAGATGATTCCACCACATATCTAGATATGAATAGGATATATAAGATAATACAAAACAAGTACTGGCATAGCAAAAAACATTAGAAAAGTTAACGGACTACATGTGTAAATAACATGTGTACATACATATATACATACATACGGGTATATGCATATTTTATCTCAGACTTATTAAACATTATTGTAAATTTGGTTGTTTTATTTGTTCACTCCATATAACAATAACTCTCTATAACGATGAAAAATGCTGAGTCCTTTGAGTTTCGTTATAGAGAGTTAACACTGTATTTGCAATTTAATATGCAGTGATAGTTTAGATAAATCAAGCCCCAGAAGGAGCAGAATGATAGCATAACTCTTCAACAACTCTTCAGGATTGGTATACACTGCCTTGCTTAATCCAGACATGTCACTGCTCATTATTGTTGTGTTCCGATTTAGTAAGAGTGAAGCTACAGTTGTATCTTATCATCAAGACAGCCATTTGCCTATTTGAGTGACATTAAGAGAAAGAAACTCAGTGAGCTACGATTCTTGTCTAAATATTTTTTACTCTAGTAAGAGCAGTGTCTGTTTGTGTTCATCCATATATTTTTGGGACAAATAAATAATTCTTTCTTTAAAATTTGTAGAACTAACATTCTATACCATAACAATAATTGTATAATTAAGCATTTATTATTTTCAAGATTTTCTGTTAGCTAATTGTTAAATCATTAGTCACAAAATTATATACAATAACTACAAAACTTATTTATACTCACTTTCTGACAGCAGTAATAGTTTCTATATTTTTAAATTTCTTGAACATATTTGTGTATGTTAGTGTCTTCATAAAGACCTCTGAAAACTCCTGTTCTTCCTCTGCAGATTCGTTCTGCTGTTTTCTATGTTCCAATAACATATCTACCTCTGATATTAGTAAAGTTTCTGCATTTTCAAACTCTGGAAATACACAAGTTTCAAAAATAATTTGCATTATAATTTTTTAAAAACACCATCCTATTAATTAATATTATAAATGCGAAAGTTTGTTTGATTGTTACTTCTGGATGTAAAAACTGCTAAATTGATTTTAATGAAATTTGGCACACACATAGAGGGTAATCAAAAACTATGCGGGCCACAGCTAGTGTTATATTATATTTAGTTAGGGCTGACCAAACACAGTGGCAGGGTAGTTTATGTTGGAGTACTAGTGTGTTTACCTTCATTACTAATACTACTTCTTCCAATATTGTAAAAACTGATATTTCGGCAGAATGAAATACTAGTAAATTTTAAAGACAATGCACAGCAAAAGTTATTTGAAAACATAGTTTCATGTTGTACTATATATACATTATATGCTATTTTATTACAGCAGCACCTTTAGGAAACTGTAAATCAGCGGCGTCTTCTTCAACAACGTCTTGTAATGGGCCAGACATGGTTCAATTAATTCACTTTGTTTTCGATCTTTATAACCAGTTAACCCTTGTCAGCACGATGTCTTATGGTTTTAGTACACGTAAAATCAGTCAAATCGCTTTATTAACTTCAAAGTGATTTTTGAAAAGCCAAAAGAGAAATTCAAATAATTTTATTCTTTGTTAATTGTTTGGTCATTGTCACAGTTCATTGTTTATTACCTCAGATTACTTAAAGAGTAAAGCAGAGAGTATATAAATACTACATAATAAGAGGCAGGACTTCCATAGATACATAGCAAATACGAATT
>NJDC01002220.1:96865-110265 GCA_002245475.1 Calephelis virginiensis | reverse complement strand
TCTTTCAATCCCACTCTTTCTCGGATTTCACTGTTACGAATGCGGTCTGCGAGCGTCACACCACAGATTTTATAAGTAAAACCTGTCATTTGACGTGTAATTTCCAATATGGCATATTAATTAGGTCAAGCTTATTCCTGAGATGGCT
This sequence comes from Calephelis virginiensis, assembly GCA_002245475.1. Classification (NCBI taxonomy): domain Eukaryota; kingdom Metazoa; phylum Arthropoda; class Insecta; order Lepidoptera; family Riodinidae; genus Calephelis; species Calephelis virginiensis. Next base: position 110,117 of record NJDC01002220.1, on the reverse strand, counting down.
TTATGAAAGCAAACAAGATAGGTTTGACACGAATAAAAAAATAACACCCGACAAAACCTTATATTTAGCTATGAGCCATTTCAATCACGTTAGCTTTTAAACAAAAAAATCCACATTGAAATCCGTCCATCCGTTCAGACACACGCACAATCGCTATATAGTATAAAACAAAGTCGCTTCTTCTGACCCAATGTCCCTTTGCATGTTTAAATCTTTAAAACCACGTAACGGAATTTGATGTGGTTTTTTTATTAGATAAAGTAATTAAGAAGCATCTTCATCTTCACGCCCATATCCCCGAAGGGGTAGGCAGAGGCACAACCAGGGCACCCACGACTAGCCGAAGACACTAAGTCCCACAATGTGATAGGTGGCAAGCTTATCGCCAACCGGGCACATATCCAATCCCGAGCAACATTTTTTTTATTAGAAAATTGGAAAAACCCAATTTTATTTTTGTTGGCCGACTCGGGATTCGAACCCGGGACCTCATGCAGTCAAGTCCAACATTAGAACCGCTAGACCACAGAGGCGATCAGTAATAACGTAATTAAAGAGGAAGTAAAAAAGTAATTAAAGAGGAAGGTTTATATGTATATTTCTTAACCGTGCGAAGCCGGAGCGGGCCGCTAGTAAACTTATAAAACCCTTCTCCTTTCTGTCAGGGTTGAAAAAATAAGGCTTAAGTGTTTGCATTAAAAAACGACATTAAGCGGCACAAATCCAACATGGCGCATGGAGTTACATAAAATATTTTGTCCTCGAAAACCGATCCGATGTTAATGGGAATCATTCGAGTGAATTGAAATTGATATAGCGCAAACGGATTCTATGGCTACACAATTTTAATTATAACATGATGAATATGTAACGACAGACAGTCAATTTTAAAGTAGCATTGGATACAAATATTAACCAAAAAATGGCAAAATATTGTAAACTTGTACTTACTACCATTTAAATTATGCGCTTCGGCTTAACACTTTTTACTCTTTTTACACTTTGTACGTTTATTTTTAAATTGGCTGACCTAATCTAAATCTAAGCAAAATGATTAATTATGTAAAAACAACTCTATAATATAGATATCTTTAAAATACATTCGGATTTCAGAGCTTGACGAATATAGCCGAAGCGCATAATTTAAATAGTACTACTATACTTTTTTGTGTACTTAGTGTCTTTATCTAGTCGTGGGTTCCTGTTTGTGCCTCTGCCTACTTCCTCGGGGACGTGGGCGTGAAGACACTTTTTTATTGTCAATAAGTCGCTACAAATGGACTTGGAAAACTCATGTGTCTAAAAGTAGATGTTCTGGCAATCTTTGTTCGCAACTGTTTGCAGTGAACGCTCACCCGATTTAATTTAATTAATCGACATTAGCCGCAAGCCGAACTTTCGAATTTATAATATTAGTATAACTAGTTGACATTTATTACTAAGTCCGTAAACCAACTTCAGATGACCTGTACATTCAAATGTGTTTCTAAATTCCGAATTTCAAGTAACTTGCACACTTTATACGTTATGTTTGAAATTTCTAAACTAGGAAAGTTATGACGTAGACAAATTACGGGACAGTCAGTAAAGCACTTACTAAAAAACATAAAAAGAATTTCGTCATCATGAAATTAATACGTGAATCTTTTATCGTTATCATCAATATTTTTGTTTGTGTATGTCAAATGCATGGTAGTGTGGGTAATGTTTTATTTATTGATTTAATGTACTTTATAAGCATTATTATTGAAAAATATGAGCGTTTTGCACTTCTCCTACACATAAACTATAAGTGTGCCAAATTTTATGCTCCTGCGTCCGCGCAATTTTCGTAAAAAGGGGTCCAAAGTTTTGGCATCACGTATTAATGTATACATACATACATACATATCTTCACGCCAAGTCCCTTACGGGTTAGGCAGAGAGTATCGAGTGCCAGACCTCACGATCCTGACAAACCTGTCTTGCTTCCTTCACATTCATAACCCTTTTCATACAAACACGCCGGTTTCGGAGACTCTTGACACCACCCTCGGATAATATCCGATTGATCTGATCGTGAAATGTCAGCCTTGGTCTCCCCGGGTACCTACATTTAATGTATAGATTACAGAAATATCAAATTTAGGTAAAGTAAAATACGTAGTCAAAAAATAATAATAGTCAATACGTACAAAAAATAATAACAAGGGTAGGGTAGTGTATCTAGACCGTAACTTGAATTGTAATTAACTATGAAAACTATTAACTATTCTTACTTAAGTATTTCTCTTGAGATTTGGCACTTTCAAATTTTTTTTTAACTTTTAAGCACAAATTTGTAAAATTTCTTATTTCACAGACTCCGTACCGTAGAAAGATAGTAGAAAGCGCGGCTGAGTGCGGATATCGGTGTTAGTCGTGCGTAGTCGCTGCCAAAACCCAAAGGCGGGATATTCAGCGTCCATCCAGTTCAGCACGAATTCTGAGTGGGACATCTTGTTATTGGTCCCAGAATCAGAATCAGAATCAAAAAAGTATCTTCACGCCCATGTCCCCGAAGAGGTAGGCAGAGGCACGACCAGGGTACCCACGACTAGCCGAAGATACTAAGTCCCACAACGTGATAGGTAGCAAGTCTATCGCACACATATCCTATCCCAAGCAACATTTTTTTTTATTAGAAAATTTGAAAAACCCAATTTTCTTTTGTTGCCCGACCCGGTATTCAAAACCGGGACCTCATGCAGTCAAGTCCAACAATTGAACCGCTAGACCACAAAATCAGGAAAATATTTATTCACTTGAACCATACAAGTGGTATTTGTGCGCGTCGACATTTTTATAAACTACCACCGGATCGGAATCGCGGCCATACACTGATAAGATCCGGCGAAAGAAACTGAAAACCAGAAACGGCACATCCCGCAAATAAGGACAATTGACAACTTAACCATTAAACATTTTTTTTACAATTATTTAAAACTTTATGGTCACTAGCATCTAAGCCGTATTATTTCAATGACATTTAAGATATTAATTCAAAAATATTTATTTATTACTGTCCTACTCCGTTTCCTGTCTAATGATTAAACCATTGTACTATATGTATGAAGACCGCTTCGAAAAGCATATTGTGATGGGATAATATAAAATGAGAACAAGCAGAATGTTTTAATATCATAAAAAATCCGGCTTAAATGTAAAACATAATGAAAATGGATCCCAAAGCGACATGGGCCATGAAGTACGAGTTTGGAGCTGTGTAGAGTAATTGGAAATTCAATTTCAGAACGAACCGTGACATTTGATATTGCAACCGGCCATTTGTAATTTATTTTGGCACTCCCGCCAATTTTGCGGTCATTTACATTTTTAATTTATTGTAAATTATGACTATGACCTTAAATTTTACAGCCATGTTACATGTTATCTATTTCTATGTAAAACACATTTTTGACATCTCAAAACTTAAAACATTATCACATTTTGTAAGGTGAACTTAACTTTGTAAATAGCAATCGAAATTATATAGCCATGTCTATATAACCATAAATTAGATAACCATATCTAACCTTCCAGCAGAAATAGATATACAATAAAATCAATAGATACACAAAGACAAGCATTGTAATATGACCGCAGTTTCCATTTAACTTTCCAGGTAACAACAAAATAAAAAAGTACACAAATTTTAACTTTAACATAATCCTCGTAAGGTTCAACATTGACTACCAAATATGTCACGATTCGTCCAAGAACAAGATATCAATCTAACTTCAACTTTATACACACTACTGAAGGTTCAAGTTCATACATCATGCTAATGAGATGACAACCGAGTTCACACTTCTACATTTTGAAATTCGAATTTCCGAACGCCTCCAGTTTCTCGGCCATTTCCGTGACGCTGGGTAATGTCGGCTCGCGTCAGGAAATGGCGCGATGACGAAGCCCGGAAACTTATTCCCGTGTGACACGTATAGCACGCTCACTGAACTGAACTCCACGCGTGTAGATTTTTGAAATTGTAATCGAACGAATAAATCTTTTCAGGGTTCCTCCGAAAGACTAAAAATCCTTAACCGACCTCACTAAATGAGTCAAGAACTATAATTGTACTTCAGATCTCACTGACCAGCAGTTTTATATTCCTTCTTCCACAGTGTCATTTTTCATAATGTTATTACGAGTCAAGAGAGCCTCTTGTAAAAATGCTTTGGTGAACTTTGAATCCTGACTGTGTTATTGCTGGATTTGCCAACCTGTTTTACGCCAGTTTAACCCACACTAGTTATAGTTTAGTAACCTTTTGCCTAAAGAAGTTTATTGTTATCCATAAGTCTTCTTCTGGGATGTACTTGTCCTTTTAAGAGAAGAGCTACGATCATTACTTACCTCAAGGGTTCTACTTTGATGAGAGCTTATGAACTTTCGCGGAGGTTAATGACAAAATTAACAAAGTCAATGTACTTTCATAACATAATTTTTGACCGCAACGTTAATGAAGTAGTTAGCGTATTTAACTAAAATGCTCATTGAGAAGGCTTAGGTTTGATCCCATGGCGATGAGCATTTATACCTATTAGACTTTATATTTCTGGATCTATACAAAAATCTCTGAACAAGGTCACAGTAACAACAATTATGCAGTATTTATAATTTATACAATTTAATTATATTATATATTACATACCTCTTCGGGGTTAATGATTACTGGTGGTATAGTACCACGGCCTTACCTATTTTTCTTGTAAAGTGAAGTAAGTATTTATAAATTATAAAATTTATCTTTCACGCCCGTATCCCCGAGTGTTAGGCAGACGTACAACTAGGGCACCCACAAATAGCTGATCAAGGTAACTCTTACAATGTGATAGGTGGCAAAACTACTCCCAATCGGGCACATACCCAATTTCGGATATTGTTTTTGGCGGATATTTTCGGATATTGACAATTGACGACCCATGGATCGAACCCAGGACCTCATGAAATTGAGTCAACGTCAGATCACTAGACCATAGAGACGATAAGATTATGCTTTGTACAAAATCACGGAAACTCAGCAAATAGAGCAAGCAAAAAATATAAGAAAGTACAATGGAAATATCGCTTGACTTGACCCGATAATGGACGCTACCTTATCCTCGGTCCTCGGTAAAAAATGGGAGAGTCCGCCTAACACTTTTCTGTCGTGAAGATTTATATTAAATGTTTCCCGAGGGTTTCAGAGGTGAAGTTTTATATCCAATTTATTTGATAGAAGGGTTCTCTCGGTAACTATTGAGAACGATAAGTTGCAACGAAGTGAGAAAGAACGAAAAAGGAAGGAACGAACAAGTAGCAAATCTTATTACCTATATATAAGAAAGAGGAGGAAGAATTAGATTTCATTTTAAAACGGGTTTTGGCGCCATCGAGAGAAAGATGGTGGCAGTTTTTCAACATTGAATATCGTATACATACTGGGCAAAATAAGTCATACTATATGGTGGATTTAAGTACAATTTTATTCATTTTAAGTGCACAAGTGAATAATTATTCATGAATAAATTAGCTTTGACGCCAAAGCTCATTAGACGAGCTTGAGTTATTAGGCTTTGCCTAATACCCTGACATGACTTTTTTGCTAAATCGGGTAACTTGCTGCAAACTTAAACTTGAAACTCCAGTAGTTTAAATGCTAACGCCCATGCCAAAACTTAAAAAAGTTGAGAGGTGTCAAGGGACACCCGGATGGAACGAAGTTCTCTCTCCCCCCCTCTCTATCAATCTCTAGTAATCTCTATCTCTATCTCTTTTATAGAAAGAGACAGACAGAGAAACATGAAATAAAAATAAAAAATATAAAAAAATAATTCGATGCGATTCGAACCAAGTTCAACTCGTGCAGTCAAGTCCAACTACTGAACCGCTAGACCACAGAGCAAAAAGTGTCGTGTTAACATTTTCGTAAGATTTTTTTCCGTCTAGCCCCCATTCACAACGCGCAATAAGGAACTTCGTTTCAAAAAAAAACGTTTTATAATAGGATCGGGACATTATTCACTAAATATTAGACCTAAACTACTTACACTTAATGACTTACTTAAGTTAACTTAAACGTTCCTAAACTAGATATTAATACTTGTATGAATGAGTAAGTATCTTCACGCCCCTATCCCCGAAGAGGTCTGCCTACCTCTGGCACAACCTTGGTAAGGCGGTGATACCAATCCGGGCGAGTTGCTGTGAAACTCTACCACCTAGTCAGATGTCACGGTATTAGTGACGTGAAGCATATGCTCGCCTTTTACGAGCTGCCTGGAAGGTAGGCAAATGGTCTATTCTGCAAAGGAGCCCGGACAAAAAAGAAAGAAAGGTTTCCTACTCATGATTCCGTGGTGGTCCCGTAATATACATTATGCCTTTAAATAACTCAAAAACCACAAGTTTAATCGTGACCAAATTTATAAGGGACTATCTTATAACTATATACTACACATTACTCCTATAGTAGGGGAGCCCGCGATGCGAAATGTGTAGTAACTCCAGAGTAATTGGGACCCATTGCACTTTGTCGATTAAATAGTGGAGAGTAAAAAGGTCATGTAAGGTTTTTCTTTTTAGCGATGCGTTAAGTGTCTAGAAGCTAAAATAGCAATTTCAGTCACTTGGTCATAGCCGAACTCATCAAATATTAATAATATATACTTATCCCTAATGTGTCTCCGATGACAGAAATATGTCAATCAGACAGATTGCTGTAATGGACAATTAACACATATGACTTGGTTTTTGAAAGTTTCTGAACCTCCTACTCCCGTACGTCTTGTTCAAATCATCAGAAAATTCAAACATAGACTTATTGGCATGTAATAAGTCCGCCGTACTTTAATCTGACACGCTCGAGTATATTTTCAAGCCAAAAAAAAATTAGACAGACAACCCTACATGCGCGTCTCTATGTAGAGATTTGATACATAATGGAGGTGTTCAACAATGGTACAGGGTATCTCCCATACTCCCATCTGACGCGCCTGAGTTAGTCCAAAAATCCCTTCTTGGGCTCCCGTACTACTGTTACTACGTGAAAATTAAGTTTTAACCCTGATGATGTAAATCACTATCTATCTTTATGTATAAAAATAAATCCCCACTTTGCGTGGTCATCGCATTACGTCTGAAGGGATGGACCAATTTTGCAAATTATTTTCTTGTTGTACTAAACAATGTTAGGAGAATGTTCTTATGACCAGAAAAATCTGGAAAATTGTAGGGAAAATGGTTTAACAACCAATCCATACGCGTTAGTAGCTGTAAATTTAAGCGACATGTGGTTCGCCAGGTCGGCTAGTATAAAATAAAATTGATTCCATGAAAAATTAAAATCTCTCCCCTATTTTCAACAGGTCTGATGTATTAAGTACAAAACTATTCTACGGGTAGAGATCCTCCGCCTTACCTATTCTACCACCATAATGGCAGCGTTTGGCCGATTCAGATTTCGGTCCAGAAGGTAAAACAGCAGGTAGACATGCGTAAAGCCTTTACGCGCACTTTGGTAACAAGATACGGTTGTGTGTCTCTTACGACGAGAAAGCTTGATTGTTCGCGGTCTGATCTGATAAAAAAAAATGTTTCCCCCTTAAACTGGATGTCATTTTAAATTCTTTAAATAAAAACAATTAAATGTCATTCTTATAATACGATATTAAACATTATTCTTCATAATTTCAGCCTTTAGTACTAAAGCGCCTATTTCTTCAACATATAACAAGGCCACGTAAAGTATAGCGAATAGGTGCACCTAGAAGTGAGGTCAGGTTAATATTTTTATTCTTGGAATATTCATGACGCTTATTTAAGTTTCATAATTTCCCATTTTAAGATACTTCTCTTTCAACCAACTCCAAAAAGCAGGTTTTAAATATGTTATTTGATTTGAAAACTTTTCGTTTATGAACTGTTTTTAACCACCGACCGTAGAATTTGCGTGTGTGTCTGGCTGGGGCAGCATAATTTCTAAAAGGGTGAACCAATTTCGATGCATTTTTTTTGTTCGAAAGATAATCGAGAGAGTTCTTTAATACATTACGAGTAGATTTTGTCGGTGTTTATTCAAAGTTTTGAATTATTTATAAATTATACTAAGTCATGTTTATTTTCCAACTAACTCCAAAAAGGAAGTTCTCGTATTGACCGCCTTATCTAATCCATACATATACCTGTAATGACCTGTCATGTTCCGTTCAGAAGGATAGGATAGTTGGTAGACTTTCACAGGACTAACAGGCACAGGATAGTGACGCGCAACGACCTATAAGATCTATGGTATCTATAGGTCATGGCTGTCACTCTCCATCAAGCAATCCGTGTGCTTATTCGCTGTCTTTTCACATAAAAAATAAAACGAACATAAGTAAGTATCTTCACGCCCATATCCCCGAAGAGGTACGCAGAGGAACAACCAGGGCACCCACGGCTAGCCGAAAACACGAAGTCCAATCCCGAGCAACGTTAATTTTATAAAAAAAATGAAAATAATATGCATTTCTGTTTTTTTGTTGCAAGACCCGGGAATCGAACCCGGGACCTCAAGAAGTCAGGTCCGTCGTCGGACCGCTAGACCACAGAGGCGATAAACGATCATACCAAAAAATGTATAACGTCCTTGAATTATAAAGGCATTTTTTCACCTACAACACAGGTGCTAAAGCACGCTCAAAATCAAAACCTTCAAAGCTTATATCGTGAGTCGAAGGAACCATTTGTTATAAGGCTTTTATATTTTATCTACTCATTACCGTTGCCCTTTGTAGCGAAAACGGTAAAGTACCATTCGAGTCACTTCTCACATAAAAAATTCTTTGTAACAGCTAAAATGTTTTCAAAGCCTCAACAGCTAAAGGTCAAGGCCTGTTACGGTAGGAAATAAAATACATTACTATAATAAAAATTATTTCTATGGCTGCCTCATTTTGGAACGCTGTGGGGAGTCGTATACAGAGCTATAAACCTGTGTCCTCAAACGTTTAAGAATTTACGTACAATATACTAAAATTAGAAATAAACTGCCGACATGCGATTGCCCTTTTAACCATGCGGAATTGTGGTGTCGGTAACGACCCCATCACATGTTAAGGTCTGCCACATACATGCTGAATTTTTTCTGGGAATCTGGTTTCGAAATTTCGAACGAAGCGCTTACATACAAATCAATGAATCTGACCCACACGGTTAGATTATGTCCGTACAGAATATCTCCATTTCGAAATAACGCAAGCGGATCAGTGGGTTCGAAATCGCGTAACGAAAAAAAACATTCCGAACGCAACTCTTCCATAGATTTTATACGAGTCACACCACACGTTCTAAAATGCGTAATGGCAGTTAGTGTTGTCATGCATGCCATGTTTTGGCCATATCCAGCGATATTTTTCCGGGCTCCTTTGTAGAATAGACCATCTGCCTTCATTGCCAGGCAGCTCGTAAAAGGCGAGCATAGGCTCACCGTCACTAACACCGTGACATCTGAACCTAGGTCATTACCAACAAGGCTAATGGTGGTAGAGTTTAGCAGCGACTCGCCCGGATTGGTACCACCTTACCTATTCCTGCCGCCATAACGTCATGACGTGTTTTGGTTCGGAGGTTAAGGTAGCCGGTAAACTTACTTTTGCTCGAGGTCTAACATCCCGGCCTCAGGTTGGCAACGCACCATTACCACCTTTGGTGTCTCTAGCGTGAATTTCTTCACATCAGGAAATCCGTCTGCTTGTTTGCCTTCCAATACCATAAAAAAAAGAACAAAGTTTTATCACAAATTTATATTTTTTTTAATATTATAAAATAAACAGCTTTATGTGTATTTTACATTTTAATTTATACATATATAAGTTTTAAGTAATTAAATAACTAACTATTATTGTTTGCCATTTTTGGATGACCTAGTAATGGCGACATTTTTTTCTTAAATACGTACTCCATAGATTGTATTATCTTATCTATGGTACACTAATTGACTGACACCGTTTAACTGAACTTTGGATTCCAAATTGAGAAAAAGTAATTTGTATATTTTTAATAATTTGTATATTTCTAAATTGAGATATGTTTAAGGAATTCCTTTTTACTTTTTCTGTATTAGGAATTATACCGAAAGTAAGTTGCGGCCTAAGAGAGATTTTTATTTCTAATAAACGAAGAAAGGCGTTTTTCTTTATACTAAGAAATAAGTAAGTATGTAAGCATCTTCACGCCCATATCCCTGAAGAGTTAGGCAGAGACACAACCAGGGCACCCACGACTAGCCGAAGACACTAAGTCCCACAATGTGATAGGTGGCAAGCCTATCGCCAACTGGGCACATTTCCAATCCCGACCAAAATCTTATTTTCTTTTTGTTGGCCGACCTGGGATTCGAACCCGGGACCTCATGCAGTCAAGTCCAACACCCGGACCGCTAGACCGCAGAGACGAGGGTTTTATATTTCTAACTAACTAAGAAAAATTAGAAAACTGCAACATTTGCTATTATGATGCAGTCTCAAAATAAAAAAAGTAGTAAAAAAAAGATGTAATATAAGTTGTTTTGACGTCGTCCTACTTCTTAATCGTATGATGAAGGAAGTCTGATTTTGAATAAGATTAATAACTTTAAATGTTAAAAGAAGTAATTACGGGACTGGCATGTCTATTGTATGACAAAGTCCTGAAAAAATAAAGAATGAAAACGCATTTTTGAAGGGAAAACTGACAGGAAAATGATACTAATAATAGTATCTTCACACCCATATTATCGAAGAGGTAGGCAGAGGCACAAAGGGCACCCACGGCTATGCAGGTGGCATAAAGATAGCACTGCTCGGGATTGCATATATCCCGGTTGGTGATAGAATTGCACCCTATAACATTGTGGGACTTTGGCTAGTCGTGAACGGCCTGGTTGTGTCTCTATCTTACTCTCAGGAGATACGGGCGTGATACAAAAAATAGCAAAAATCTCACTAAAACCTCTGGATTAACGCACATTCGTTTTGTTAAAATTAATTTTAACCTCCTATTACTTTCTGTCACTGTATCTATATACAAATGTATATGATACTGTACTGTAATCTATATACAACAAACACGCATCAATTACCTAGTTGTGACTTCATATACACACAAACGTATGTAATAAACCTATCTATGCAATAATATAATCAGAAACATAATGTATTCAGGACAGGCGAAGCAATAAACAGTAGTTATGCAATGTATGTATATCTCGAAGAGCGGTTCTAATTGGCGGTCTGTAGTCATAGTTCAGATTGTCAAAGTTTATCAGCAGTCCGCCATTTATATTGTCTAACTCAGATTTAACTAAACATAACGTTTCAAATTGTTTATTAAGTTATATTTAGTTTGTTTGTTTTCTCCGTGTTGGTTCGGGCTGCTTTGCAAAAGAGACCATCTGCGTTCCTGTGCCAGGCAGCTCGTAAACGGCGAGAATAGGATTACCATCACTAACACCGTGAGATCTGACTAGGTGGAAGCGTCTCGCAGCAACTCGCCCGGATTGGTTCTCCGCCTTACATATTCCTGCCGCCATAATGTTAACGCTTCCTATTGACGTGTTCCGTGATAAGGTAGCCGGTAAACTTACTTTTGCTCGACACCTAACTTTCGGGCCTAAGGTTGACAGCACACTATTACCACCTTTGGTGTTTTTAGGAGGCATGAATTCTTACCGTCAGGAAATCCATTTGCTTGTTTACTTTCCAATATCCAAGACCAAGGCTGACATTTCACGATCAGATCAATCGGATATTATCCGAGGGTGGTGTCAAGAGTCTCCGAAACCGGCGTGTTTGTATGAAAAGGGTTATGAATGTGAAGGAAGCAAGACAGGTTTGTCAGGATCGTGAGGTCTGGCACTCGATACTCTCTGCCTACCCCGTAAGGGACTTGGCGTGAAGATATGTATGTATGTATGTATGTACTTTCCAATATCGTAAAAGGAATAAGTTTGTATTTATGTTTTGGTCCTTATATGTACATGCTTGAGATTCTAATATAATAGTAAATTGCACTAGTACTTATACCAGATACGCGGTAGTATATCCAGCCAAGTTCAAAAAAAGCGACGCAGTGCTTGACCACAATATGCTGAGGTGTACTCAAAAACTAGCGGTCCGGGTGTTGGACTTGACTGCATGAGGTCCCGGGTTCGAATCCCGGGTCGGCCAACAAAAAGAAAATTGGATTTTTCCAATTTTCTAATAAAAAAAATGTTGGTCGGGATTGGAAATGTGCCCGGTTGGCGATAGGCTTGCCACCTATCATGTTGTGGGACTTAAGTGTCTTCGGCTAGTCGGGGTGCCTTGGTTGTACCTCTGCCTACCTCTTCGGGGATATGGGCGTGAAGATACTTTTACTCAAAAACTATATGACCCACAAACATAAAATTTAACATATTTGTTTAATTTTGGGAATATGGCACTAATCAGTTTTTTGATATATCAATGCTTAAATTTTTGTGATTACTCACTTGCTTACTCATACATGAGAATCTAACCCACTTCCAGATCACCTAAATACTTGATACTCGTATTTAGTACCAAGGTTGACAAGGTTGGTCGGGCAACAAAGAGAAAATATGGTTTTCCTATTTTCTAACAAAAAAAATGATGCTTCGGATTGGATATATGCCTGGTTAGCGATAAGCTTGCCACCTTTCAAATTGTGGGTCTAGTGTCTTCGGCTAGTCGTATCCCTGGTTGTACCTCTGCCTATCTTTTCGGGGATAGGGGTGTGAAGATACTTATTAAGGTTGACTATTATGCTTGTACAAAGAAAAAAGACCTAGAAAAAAATTGCAAAAAACCAATCATAATCCAACTTCATTGAACTACTCGGAACGTCGCGTATATTTCCAATGGTGGGTCAATTTTAAATCACTCTCGGAATAAAAAAAAATAGTAAAACACGCTGTTAAAAGCAACATATGATTCCTAGTACTCCCGGCATAGTTCCTTAAATATTCTGCAAATATAATACAGCACATTGCATATATTTGTTTCACATATTTTAGTACTACCGTAACTTTGTAAATGACGAAAGTTATGAAACATTATCTAATTTCCCCGTTCAATCTTTCTTCTTTCTTTAGGTTTTGGCCTTCACGTTAGTATTTAGCCATCAGTCAAGTAGAAATTTCCATAAAATTGTATATCAATTTCAATTAATTTTAATTAGTCATCAGTCATAAGTCGTCAGGAAGTCATGTCAGGCTCTTGGGTAAAGCCGT
>NJDC01002220.1:69274-83820 GCA_002245475.1 Calephelis virginiensis | reverse complement strand
TGCATGAGGTCCCGGGTTCGAATCTCGGGTAGGCCAACAAAAAGAAATTTGGATTTTCCAATTTTCTAATAAAAAAAAATGTTGGTCGGGATTGGAAATGTGCCCGGTTGGCGATAGGCTTGCCACCTATCACATTGTGGGACTTAGTGTCTTCGGTTAGTCGTGAGTGCCCTTGTTGTGCCTCTGCCTACCTCTTCGGGGATTTGGGCGTGAAGATACTTTTTGTAATAAAAAAATATGTATGTATTAATATTTATTTAACTACAATTTCTGTTTGTTTTTAATTAAAAAGATTAGAATTATTCCTTTTTTTTGTATTTTTAACAAAACAGGAATAGTTTATAAAATTAACAAAATAAATTTCGAGCTGCAGTTAGTCGAAAATTAATAACTACCATTATATACTCGTAAAACAAAATCGCTTCTTCTGTCGCTATGTCCTTATGTCCCTTGGCATGCTTAAATCTTTAAAACTACGTAACGGAGGTTGATGCGTTTTTTTTTAATAGATAAAATGATTGAAGAGGAAAGTTTATATGTACATTTTATAACCGTGCAAAGCCGGGGTGGGCCGCTAGTTAAATTATAAAATCATTATCATTGAAAAGTACGAAAACAAAATCATTAACATTTTTTCCTTTTACTTTAAATATAAAAAAATTAATAGACAAATATTTTATAATAACATCTTGATATGTGATTTTTGTATGTCAGTATATCTATGCCGGCACTAGCAAAGTAACCTTACCTATTTCTGCCGCCATAATGTCAGTAATTGCCGTTGACGTGTACCGGCTCGGAGGGTAAGGTGGCCGGTAAACTTACTTTTTCTCGAGGTCTAACATCCTGGCCTTAGGTTGGCAACGCATCATTACCACCTTTGCTACCTCTAAGTGGTGTGAATTTCTTACCATTAAGAAATCCACCTGATTGTTTGCTTTCAAATATCATATAAAAATTAAAATTAATTCTAAATAGTACAAAAAAAATATTTACTTTGATAAAATATTTACGACTTCAAAAAATAAAATTGAATTTAAATAAAACAATCCGCCTTTTTGTTTGCCTTCCAATATCGTAAAAAAGTAGTCTCCTTTTTTTTCTTTCTTTAAGTTTTGGCCTTCACGTTAGTATTTAGCCATTAGTCAAGTAGAAATTTGCATCAAATTTTATATCAATTTCAATTAATTTTAATTAGTCATCAGTCGTAAGTCGTCAATAAGTCATGTCAGGCTCTTGGGTAAAGCGGTGGCCTTTTTACACAAGCTCATGTAACGAGATTTGGCGGCAACGAGAAAATATACGATACGCTAATTTCTTTATGATTATTTCATTTGTGCACTTTTACTGAACAAATTTGTACAAAATGCCACCAAAATTGACTAATTTCACTCAATATTAACATGAAATTCACTAATTATGAAAAAACTTCGACCATATTTTCTCTCGATGGCGCCAAAACTCCAAAAGTAGTCTTAGTAATAGCCAAGATATGTTTACTAATCTCTGGTGATAGCACCAGTGACACTTTTCTCCCGACTAGATAAAAATCCTACAATCTAATCATAGATAATTTTACTCTTTTGTGCATTAAAGGCTGCTTCGCAATTGTCAGCCTTTACTTTCAAAAAGTCTAAAATGTGGTGAAAAAAATTCCTTGAAAAAGTTTCCACATTTTAAGCGACTCGTTAAAATAAATGGAAATTATTAGCGCTAAATCAACCGCTTTTAAACAATGCGATGCACTTAATGGCAACACCGAATATGTACTCGGTTTGACTGTAATGTGTATTTCACACGCAAGTCTCATTTACTGTACTTTGGCAAAACATACGCGATAGGCCTAATGTACATAATTAAAGCGTTGATTTAATTACTGGTCGAGTTGGTCAGCCCTGCTATTTATACATAATATAGAGTTGCTCTTTTTCCTTCCAAACAGGAGTAAAGCATTCTGTTCCTTCAATCTAAGGTATACTTTTTTATCAATTTTGATGAAAGATAACTCAAATTTTATTAAACATATTTTTTTAATTTTGAATATTTTATTTTAAGTTTACCTTTTTAATTTAATTTTGCTTTTACGTTACTTCTCCTCTCTCTTAGTAATAAAAATAATGATAGCTTAGTTAAGATAAAACTAAATCAGAATAAATTGAATATAAATACTCTTCTTTGATCGCTTATGTAACTACTAGGTTCGCATTTTTTATTATTTACATTTTGTTATGATATTCACTTTGTTTTTGTTTAGTTTATTTTTTAGCTTTTACGTTACTTCTCCTTACTATCTTGTTATTGAAAAAATGACAGCTTAGTTAAGGTAAAACTAAATTAAAATAAATTGAATACAAATATTCTGTTTTGATATGTTATGTGACCCAATAATTCGCATTTTTTATTAATAAGATTTTGTCATACTACCGATTCCCGGGAAGGGTAACTCAAAATGTGTTTATTTTTAATTTTCTAAAAATAACCATGTTATGGGTATACGAGCCCAGTTAATGATAGGTCTGCCTTCTGTGACCTGTCACATTGTCTATACATTTGACTAACCGTTAAGCACACCAAGTTAACCAAGTTTACCTCTTCTTTCCTAGTCCGACTTAGACAAATATTTTTGTGTATACTAATATTATAAAGAGAAAATGTTTGATTTTTTGTTTGTTTGTTTGCTTAAAATGAATTTGCTCTGAAACTACGGGACTCAAAAATTATTTTACCATTAGAAGCCGACATTATCTCTGATGGACATAGGCTGTATTTTTAACTAGGAAAAATTAGGGATCCCTACTAAAAATTCAAAAATGTAACACAAGGTGTAAAAAAATAGCTATAAAATGTCTGTCCCCGCATGCGCTGCGAAAACCATTGACAATAGCAGTATAAGATTTTCCCACAATATTAAAGAACGTATTAATAACTACAAAAAAGTTCACGACATAATATACCTAAGTATTAAAGTTACGGCAATATACTAATTTTTATACATTTTAAAAGTTATTAAAAATAGTGGCCATATTCAGAACATGCTATCTATACCTTCTTATAAATCCTAATCTAAATAAATCATTTCATATTCAAGACTGATTCAATACCTTGTTATTACATGTTGAATTATTCAAATCGAAAAGTCCATTCAAAAGATATCACAAAATTAAAAATGTAATTCTTAACAAAATTCTTACCTACCTACGCTAGAAAATTATAAAAAGCACCTACCTATTTCACATAACTTCTAAACGGTCAAACAGATTTAAAATTTTAAATGGTTATTTCAATAGTTTCCTGTATGGTTTTAAAATACAATTGGACCCGGTAGGTGGAGCTGTTGTCGGTATAACATCTACATTATGATGTAAAAGAGGAAGATTTGATTGTGTGTGTTTTTTTTTGTATTTAATAGGCTCCGAAACTACCGGACCGATTTGAAAAAACATTTTACCATTCGAAGTAGTCATTGTTGCTGATGCACATAGGGTGCCTTATTTCTATAAAAAAATAGAAATTTGTCCACCCGTGCGAAGCCGGGACGGGCTGCTTTTTTAGTTTAAAATAAATAGATATTACACTTAAGTCTATTTTATTAAACTTTGACACAATGTACGCGATTAGTACATAACGCAAAAACTTTGGACCCCTTTTTAAGAAAATTGCGCTGACAGACGGGTATGAAATCAGGCACACTTATAGTTTATGTGCAGGAGAAGTGCTTATATGTGTCAATAATAATGCAAATAAAGTGCATTTAATAAAAAAAAGACGGGTTGCACTCCTGGAGTGCCGGCAGAAATGAAAACTTGAATATTGACGTTGTGCATTTTTGATATTTTGGATTTTGCACGAATTGCTTTAATTATCAGTTTTAAAGTACTATCATTTATGTGGTATAATACAATAGTCTTGTGCTTAATCGGACATTTTGGATTCGCACTGCAATGGTACAATCCGTAAAATGTACTAGTACACCTTTTTAGTACTGTTAGTACCTACCTATTAGTATTCTGTGCTAAACCATTAAACCTACTACTACCTACCTACTAGTAGAGCCAATTTAAAATTTACCTCGGCCAGTTAAAATAGTATTACTTATAAGATAAAATATGATGAAATATTTAATTTTTCAAACTTGTACATAATTCAATTTAATATACCTAATATATATTTGTATATCGATTTTCCTTCTACTATTATTTCCTTTGTTAAACTTACAACGTTTTCGAAAATAGCTAAACTTCTTCACAATGTTGTACTGTAATTTCTATTAACTGAGAAACTATGATATACCTAGAAGTTGCAAACAAATTAAAAGATGTTTTACTCAATTAATATCTATTTTGTCTACCACAAACTGCAAAGCATTCAAAGCAAGAAACGATTTTTGCTATTTTTTACACTCACTCGTACTGGTATTATCCATTGCGAATCCTATACTGTTCAGAAAAATGTAAGCAATACAAAAACGGCAATGAATCTACGTTTTATTTTACATCTCGCGCAAGCGACCTGCAGCGCCGTCTTGTTCGCGCATACGCAGTGCGCCGTCTTACGTTCTGACGATCTGACGCGAATTAGAAGCTTTTACCCATTCCAAAAAAAGTGCGCAACACCGCTTAAGAAGTTTTCACTTCAAAAATAAACCATTACACATACTGCCATGCATTTGACACACATAAACAAATATATTGTTGCTAACAATAAAATATCACAGATGGTGCACAAACTATATACATACATATATGTTGGATACGAAGCAGTTGGTCATCAGTCAATAATAATCCAATAATCGGTATTGAATCATTTATAATTAATCAAAACTTATTAGGGTTGTTTTTAATTATATCGTTGATTTAGTTACTTGTGGAATTGAGTAGCCCTGACAATTATACATGAGACTAACATTATGTGACGGATGATCTGCCTAGAGATTAGCAAGAATTGATATTTGGCACTCGATACTCTCTACTTACCGTGAGAGAGATTTAGTGTGAAGATATATATGTGTAAACGTGTGTTTGTTCGATATAAAATATCGCCGCCTTTTGATCAAATAGATAAAGCAACAAAACTAAGATTTCGCTGAATTTCATATGGATACTGTTTATTAGCTTAGATTTTCAAAGAGTCTGTTTCGACTTATGGGGAAGTTTATATGTACTGGTAGATTAATGTATACCTATAATGTATAATTACGTAAACATGTAACTACTTAAAAAAGTTATATTCCTTTTGAAAAATAAAATATGTTCCCACTTAAACGTAGAATGTGTTAGTGTTATTAAGTATTTTACAACAATTTCTTTTGTAACAAAACATTAATGAAACTTCAACACACTTTAAAAACTTCAACGAGGGTTCAGTGAGATGATCTTAATTAATTCTTCGAAATCTTTAATAATTTTCAAACATAATCCTAAAGATGCTGAAAAATTAAATCTGTTAGTTAATTAGTGTCTTTAAAAGAAAAATATAACGAGTTCTTACATTAATAACTAAACAATTCGGACTGTTGCATTTTACTTTTTTGTTTTAATAATTAACAGAATGTTACAAGAAGCACATGTTGGCGAACGTTGATTTTTAAGAACGTGAGCGTTTGGTATTAGATCAATTTTTTAGTTTTGGATTTATATTTTTCAATAAAGCCAAAGAAAATCACCATCAATTTAGTCAAGGTTACACAGATAAAGCGTTTGATCGTCGATTGAGATTTGGCGGCATCGATAATGTAAATGTTATACTAATTTTTAATGAACATTTCTCTTGCGAATTTTATCTAAAAAAATGTAGTATCTTCACGCCCATATCCCCGAAGAGGTAGGCAGAGGTACAACCAAGGCACTCACGACTAGCCGAAGACACAAGTCCCACAATGTGATAGGTTGCAATCCTATCGCCAACCGGGCACATTTCCAATCCCGACCAACATTTTTTGTATTAGAAAATTGGAAAAATCCAATTTTCTTTTTGTTGGCCGACCCGGGATTCGAACCCGGAACCTCATTCAGTTAAGTCCAACACCCGGGTTGCTAGACCACAGAGGCGATTTTACTTTTTTTATATATTATGTACTTCCCGTGTTGGTCCTGGCTCCATTGCAGAATAGACCATCTGCCTTCCTCTAAAGCAGCTCGTAATAGGCGAGCATAGATTACCGTCACATACAACGTAACTAAGTAGACAGTAGAGTTTCGCAGCGATTTGTCTTTATTACATTACATCGCCTTACCTATTCCTGCCGCCATAACGTCAGTTCTTGACGTTGACATGTTCCGGTTCGGCGAATGAGGTAGCCGGTAAACTTACTTTTGCTCGAGGCCTAACATCCCGACCTCAGGTTGGTAACGCACCCTTACCACCTTTGATGTCTCTAGTCGGCCTGATTTTTTTCTGTCAGGAAATCTGTCTAATTATTTGCCCATCATTGTCAAAAAAAATAAACAATAACAATGAAATAACTGCACATTACATCCACCTTTTCCCTCGATCTCGCCAAAACTCCGAACTACATTGGAGTAAGCGGAAAAACAAATCCGTCAGAAATGACAACCACAGCCTTATAAAAAAGTCTAAATCATAAACTAAATAGCATTGGGTGCTTACCTCTTTCACAAAATGCTCCTTCGTAGTCTCCGTCCCGGCACTCGCAGACCGGTCCATCATCTGTGCTGATGCAGACGCCGCCATGCTGGCATGGATCTCGTCGCTCGCACGCATCTCCACTCGCGTTACCAGTGCGAGACGACTGGAGACAAAACAGAAAGTTAGTATAATTTTATGTGACACTAGTGGTCCGCCCTGGCTTTGCACTGGTATAAAATATACGTGTAAACCTTTGTGTTCAATCACTTTAAATAAATTAAATGCGGTTTTTTTAAATAGATAAAAAAACCGCATCAAAATCCGTTGCGCAGTTTTC
Source organism: Calephelis virginiensis (assembly GCA_002245475.1). Classification (NCBI taxonomy): domain Eukaryota; kingdom Metazoa; phylum Arthropoda; class Insecta; order Lepidoptera; family Riodinidae; genus Calephelis; species Calephelis virginiensis. The sequence continues at coordinate 76,898 of NJDC01002220.1, read as the reverse complement.
AAGATTTAAGCATACAAAGGGACATAGGGACAGAGAAAGCGACTTTGTGTTACACTATGTTCTAACATAGAACAAAGTCCTCCAACGTTCAAGTTTAAATTATAATCTACTACAGTGTGATAAATGGATAAGACACTATAATGTCAACTTGAACTTTTAAGTAATTTAGTCTGAGATTATTTTTACTGCTTTATTCATAACAAATAGTTAAATAACCTCCGAAACATTGCTTAACTAATCATTTGATTAAGCCTTAAACATTGTTTAAAAATTTGTTATTCATAAAATACATTTTGACAATGCTTAGTTAAATACTGTTTAACTTAGTAGGTTTTGGTAGAAATGTGGCTGTACGCGTATTTCTTTTGCTAAAAGTGAATTAAACAATTGTCATCGTTGTTTCTGAATACGATGTCGGACATCTATAACCTCTTGCTAAAGAGTATTTATATTCCTTGTCTATAACTATCTACCTGCTAATGTGCTGGGCATTGGCTGGGCCTGGGCTATGTAACTTGTTGGCGTTTTTTAAAAAATGTAATGCCGAAGTTCAGTACTACTCGTATTATACTACAATAAAATTAAATTTATTAGAGTAAACTAAAGTGGATGCAACATAGTCACAAAACGTTTGAACTGATACACTGCATTTCAAAAATAATGTTTTTAACGCGTCTACATTATGTTACTAAGCTAAATATAAAATGATGTCATTTCTGAAATATTTTCCCTCGTGTTGGTTCGAGTTTCTTTGTATAATAGACCATCTACCTTCCTGTTAGACAGCGCGTAAAAAGCGAGCATAGGCTTACTGTCACTAACACCGTGACAACTGACTAGCAGGTGAGTTTCGCAGCAACTCGCTCGGATTGGTACCACCGCCTTACCTATTCCTGCCCCTATAACATCAGCGCTTGCTATTGAATTGTTCCGGTTCGTAGAATAAAGTAGCCGGTAAAATTACTTTTGCTCGGGGCTTAACATCCCAGCCTCAGGTTGGAAACTCACCATTGCCACCTTTGGTGTCTAGGTGGCGTGAAATTCTCACCATCAGAAAATTTGTCTACTTTTTTGCTTCCAATAGCATAAAAATTGCTCTGGAAAACTATTAGTTTCTTCATAGGTGTCATTTGCCATCTCCATAATAAAACATGTTATTATAGTCCTATATTGTTCCAAAATCCAACATATCCCGTCTAAACTTATCCAAACTTCAACGAAATCAAAATATTTCAATGCGTGTTATAGAAAATTCATAAGAATACACACAATTCATAATAAGCCATATTAAATGGCTATTTGTTGCATTTTGTCATTGCATATAAAATCAGCTGTTTGAAATTTAGTCAGCCATTTTGTTGATTAACGTTTTAAACAAAGGTTTAAAGTGACAGCTATTTAAGAGTATATTTAAACAAATGATTAACTCTAAATAGCGTTTATGAATAAACATTTTTTTTAAACATTATTTAAATTGGTGATTAAAAGTTAAACAACGTTTATGAATAAGCCTGTAACGTTTAGAGGCAACGCTGTCCGCGTTGCGTATATTGGTCTTCTATTTGTTAATATTAGAATAGGCTGCTTGAAAACCATTTAATACCAGTAATAAATACAAAAAAATAATAAATATATATATATATATATTATGAAACAAGAAATTTATATTACATATAAAAGGTGGTAGTTACACTATAACTCAAGAACGGCTGGATTGATTTGGCTGAAAATTTACGGAAAAGTAGCTTAGAACCAAGAGACGTATATGAGATACATTTGATCTTATTTAACTGCAAGGAAACTAAAAGAATCGTTTTTTTTATTTTCCCATACAAACTGAACGGGTGAAACGAAGTTCGCCAGAATAACTAATAGATAATAAAATACAAGAATCGTTAAAACTACTTAGACAACCATGATGTCACGTCGTGATTATAATCCAAGAGGCACTCAATAGGTATATGAGCCTTTATATAGCGTCTTAAGTTTCAATTTTGGCCTGCATGCATGGCAGTATGACTTTACTCGTAAGACGGATATTCGCGCTACGCAATGTCAGCCTTCATCTGACTCCTAATTTTCAATTTTTCTAATACGCTTTGTGCGACAGTGAGTTTTCCATACATTAATACCATAATTTAACCTGTGGTTTCAGTTCTATGTATAGGGAGCGCCTTTTATTTATTTAGTTTGGAAAGAATCGTAAAGCCTTTTACTTAATACATCTACATACCAAGTTTTAAGTGTTTTTTTATGACAAGTATCGCCTCTGTGGTCTAGCGGTTCAGGTGTTGGATTAATGACGTCCATGGTTCGATTCCGGGGTCGGGCAACAAAAGGAATTAGAAAATTTATATTTTCAAATTTTCTTATTAAAATATCATTGCCCGAAATTGCATATGGGCCAAGTTGGCGATAGGCTTGCCACCTATCACCTTATGGGGCTTAAGTTTTCGGCTAGTCGTGGGTGTCCTGGTTGTGCCTCTGCCTACCCCTTCTGGGATATGAGCACGAAGATACTTTTTTTATTTATTATTTTGAATAAAAATCGTAAAGCAGTACCAAGTTTCAAGTATGTAGTCTTTTTTATGGCAAAACACAGCGAACAAGCACGCTTGATTGATAGTAATAGATAACCACAGTCTATAGACACTTATAAATGACAGTAACATAAAGCCCGGAGAAGTTGTGAAGACCGCAAGGTTAGCAACACAATTTAAAAAAGGCTGTTACATACACACAGATACTCAGTTGAATCTAAAAGAATTCCGGCTTTTGCTTTTCGGCTACGGAACCCTAAAAATCAATTTTCAAACATTTTACAAGACTGCAAAATTTATGAACTTTGTAATTTATAAGCCGCTTATTATTTACAAAGGTCTGCTTGGGTAAGTTAATTCGTACACCGCTTTAATCTTTCAAGGATCAGGGGCTATATCTTGTAATAAGAGGATTTTTGTGGACCAAGAATTATCTCATTATCCTTATCATCATACTATGACAATATTTTATTATTCACACTACTGCTTTGTCAATTTCAAAATAAGGTTTCCATTGAATCAAGTTGAGAGTCGTCAAAAATCCAATACTTTTTTATGACACAGGGCCAAAACGTATAAACCAATAAAAGAAAACAACTTACACTCTCATGGAAATAATTTAAGCGCGATAAAACTGCAAAATACCAGCTAAGTGTGAGTCGGACTCGCGCACGAAAGGTTCCGTACTATCGTGTATCTATTAAAAATTACGTTTGTTGTATGGGAGCCCCCTTTAATATTTAATTTATAATTATTTAATTATTTATTTTAAAAGTTAATAAACAAGTAAATGTTACGTGAAAATTTGAAGCCGTTTTTAATATTGAGCAAAAAAATATTATAAATGTATATAATATATAACCCCTAGTATTTGTTATCATGGCGGCAACGGGAATAGATCATTTGTGAAACTTTCAGCTTTCTAGCTATCACGGTTTATTGGAGACAGACACACAGACAAAGACAGAGAACGGGGGCTTAGTTATAGGGGTCCGTATTTACCCTTTGGGGACGGAACTTTAAAATACTAAATCTTGTAAACGACAGGTTTTAATAATTCATTTCCCGAAAGGTAACTAATGATTCCGAGATGTATATAAACGTATGCATCAAGTATAACTCAAAAATCACTTGTAGGATCCTTATCATTTACATGGGTCCACCTCGGAATTAGATCTTACTCTTACCTGACAAACATGAAAAAAGAACAAAAATAAACTTTTTTTTTATTGAATCAGGCGTTACTTTGCGGAAATCCATTATAAAAGATGTAAAATAAGCCTTTATTTTGCTAATTCCGCGGAATTAGCAAAATAAAGGCTTATTTTACATCTTTTAAAATTAAACTTACCTATAGTTGAAATGATAACCTTCTCGGTTTTGGAGTTGTTTAAAAAAGAACGTTACTAGGTATATTAAATTTGCGTTTACTATAGAGTATAGTTACGACTAGCCAACCTGACGAACTTCGATCACTTGGCACTGGAGACTCTCTGTCGACCCAGTATTTGGCGTCAATATATGTATGAATATGTAGGATTATCTCTACGTTCAAGAGTTTCTCTGCATTCCTGATTTCAAGTTGATTGGTCACTTTATACTGAGTGATGATATGTGTATCATTTCTTAACTACAAAACTTATGACTTGGAAAAAATATGGGACAAACTATAAAGCGCACACTATAAAATAAAAAAGAATAAACAAAATCATAGCCTAATTTATTATTATACATTTTAATTTTACCCTTCTCCCAAGGGGTTCTAATTTGGTGAGTGGGATAAAAAGATACCTTCCTTGGTACATAAAGTACCTACTAGCCACCATTTCACTACTATTAGTTTAGTATATTCGATGTTAATCGAGATACAGATGGACACACAAAAAATCTAAAAATGCTAGGAATGTGTTTTGCTGCCCATTTTTAGTCGGCTACCCCAATTTTTTTCAAATATCTTCAATGTACAGAATTAACTCATCCACGTATTTATTGTAAGTAGGTTACCTTTATGGGAAGCGTAAGGATGAGTTATTTTTGTAGAAACTCAAAACTTATCTACCTACTGCGTAAATAGCTTAATACTAATTATCTTATACATATAAATGAATCCCCATTTCGTGTGGTCATTACATCACGGATGCACCGATCCCTTTTTTGTTGTCTTGGTTCTTATAAAGAGAAAAACTGGAAAAATAGTAGGGGAAATGATTTAGTTCATACAAAATGTTAGTAGCTGTTTATGTCAAGTGATATGAAGTTCGCCAGGTCCGCTAGTTAGGAATAAAAGTAAAACTGTTAATAGTGGCTGCATTTATACCGTTAAAATGTTTTCGTGTTAGCGAGCTGTTGAACAGTTTTTGCATTTTCATAAAATAGGCCAATGCTTATATCAAACACATGGATGACCGCGTTTCATAAACTTGTTGGCTTTGGTTTTCCTTAAGGCTAAAACTCACTGGCTCCTTTATCGCGGACTTTGAGTACACGAAATGTAGTTGCAGAAATTAACAACTAATTAACAAATCCGAAAAAGTTTTAATCCCACTCCAAAAAAAGGTTCTTGATTCGACTGTATTTTTTTGTATACTTTATAAACGATTATTCGACAAACAGTCAAGTGATTTTGATGGTTCTTTTTCAGTTTATATGTACAAGAGAGAAAGAAAATCATGTCATGTCCTACTAATATTTCCTTGCTACCGTGATTCGTGATAGCCCTTCCTTACCTACTTTTAAGAAAAGATTGAAGGAACATTACTTATCGTTGACACAATAACATACTCATATATTATCCTACTAAGATATTTTAATAATTATAATTGTACCTGTTTTTTTTACACACTTTTTTTGGTATATTTTTATTTATTCGTTCTAAGTATAGCTATAGTTAATTGTTTTGTACACGATGCCTTCCATTTTATTTTCACAGCTTAATTTTTTTTGGGTTGGCTGGAAGAAATTTCTTTAGTTAGAGATAAGCTCGCCTTTTGTGCATTTTTAACTTCTCGTGTTTTTTTGTGTATTTTAATTTTTGTGTGCAATAAAGCGTTAAATAAATAAATAAATAATAATATTTATTACATATCCGAAAGGTTGTGTGTCTGTTTCAATAATGTATACGTTGTATAAAATACAACGATTCTAACAATTAATTCTAATAAAACAAGAGTTTTACATAACTGTCACCGAGCAAAAGAAACAAAGCACGATTATGAACGAATATGAGTGAGGGCATAGTACGTTCTCTAACTTCCCCGCATATATACCCGCCGATATCTTGAAATAGTTCTGCGCAACATCTTACCTTCGGAGGCGCATAAAATTTTGCAAGAACTATAATCACTAATTAAAGACAGTTCGCAACGTTGTTAGCTCAAAATATGTCGAACTGCACGCAACAGCAGATCCATGCACGCCTGCGACTTCAGTATTCCCGAAAACTTTCATAAGTACATATCTTCACGCCAAGTCCCTTACGAGGTAGGCAGAGAGTATCGAGTGCCAGACCTCACAATCCTGACAAACCTGTCTTGCTTCCTTCATATTCATCCTTTTCATACAAACACGCCGGTTTCGGAGACTCTTGACACCACCCTCGGATAATATCCTCGGATAATAACTTTCATAAGTATCACACAAAATGCTATTAGATGCTATATTTTCAAATTAAAATAAGCATTTCGTTACATTTCGTTTTTGCAAGCTCTGACAGAAATGAAGGACGTCCGAAGTTTCAAAACATCTAGCCAATATCAAGGCTCAAACACGAGAACATTAAAATGCTAAAAATTTTCCCGCATAATAGCCGGTATTAGGGAGCACGCTAGCTGTATAAGTACTTGAATTTCGTGATTTGCGCCATTAACGCTTTAAGGAATGCTGAGTTAACCTATTCGGGTATTAAAATAACTGTTATATTGACGCTTAAAAGCTTTGCTAGAAGATTCGAACTACATACAACATAACTGTCTTCACGCCCATATCCCCGAAGAGGTAGGCAGAGGTACAACCAAGGCACCCACGACTAGCCGAAGACACTAAGTCCCACTTTGTGATAGGTGGCTAGCCTATCGCCAATCGGGCACATTTCCAATACCGACCAACATTTTTTTTTATTAGAAAATTGGAAAAATCCAATTTTCTTTTTGCTGGCCGACCCGGGATTCGAACCCAGGACCTCATGCAGTCAAGTCCGACACCCGGACCGCAAGACCACAGAGGCGACGTACAACTGTCATACATTTTAAATCACGCTGAGTCAATCGTCACATATAAAAATGGTTTTCTAATTTTGGGTTCAATGTTTGTTTATATCTTTAATAATTATTATTTATTTCAGAATAATTTTAAACGAAAATAATAAACAGAAATAATCACAAGGGGGTGTAGTCATTAAAAGAGTTACCTCTGTTGTCGACCTACGGCCAATATTAATAATCAATCCTAAACCAAAACTCGCTGCCCAAGATTGATATTTTGATCCATTTTTATGTTATCGCTTGCCAATAATATATCTGTGCACAGGATAAATATGGGAATGAGGTATAGGATAGGCCGGCGGATACGCAGCTATCTAGATTGCTTGAAATCCATTAGATTGAGATACATTATTAACATTGGCCGTTAGGCGTTACACTTGATTCCAAACTAATAACAGTTTCAAATCATGTTGAACGCATCACTAGCAAAGCATACAAAAACCTTGCTTTCATTATACGAACAACTAAATCTTTTAATGACGTTGAATGTATCAAAATACTACATTCTGCTTATGTTCGAAGCGTCCTAGAATACTGTAGTACTATCTGGAATCCTCACTATGTAACTTATAAACATACACTTGAACGTATATAAAACAAATTTCACAAATCTATTAATTATAAGTTCGGTCTTAATATACTCTCTTTGCATAGATATATTTCACTTCGTCACAGACGTGTTTTGCATGATATGTTATTTTTATATGATTTATGCGTGGGCTCCAATTGCCCTTGTTTAACCTCCTTAATTTTAAAATTAAGAGTCCCCGGAAACGTCCCTGGCAAACCACTTTATTTGATGTGTCAGTATTGAAGACAAATTAT
>NJDC01002220.1:26265-49190 GCA_002245475.1 Calephelis virginiensis | reverse complement strand
CGTTGTTATTAAAATCTGTAGACGTACACAACAGTAGTCATTCCCAAAAAAAAAAATGTTTGATTCTAACTACGAGTAAAGTACCTTCACGCCCATATCCCCGAAGAGGTAGGCGGAGGTACAACCAAGGCACCCACGACTAGCCGAAGATACTAAGTCCCACAATGTGATAGGTGGCAAGCCTATCGCCAACCGGGCACATTTCCAATCCCGACCAACATTTTTTTTTTGTAATTAGAAAATCGGAAAAATCCAATTTTCTTTTTGTTGGCCGACCCGGGATTCGAACCCAGGACCTCATGCAGTCAAGTCCAACACCCGGACCGCTAGACCACAGAGGCGATTACTTAACTACGAGTATATCTAGTTTTACTAGATAACTTATCCCACCATGAGGTGCATTTGTCGTGTTTCGATTAGGGATAGTTTTTAACACCCCCTCTCTTCTCCTGTTGGAAGCGACAGTCAGCTGACTACTCGTGATATAACCACAATCTAGATACCCATCTTCACGACATCAAAAATAAGCCAAGAAATACCATACGTAAGCAACAAAGGGGTGACCCTTCAGTGTCTTATAATACTTGAATGACCCCTTATAAAGATGAGGGTATCAGGTGAATGATTTTACGCGAAAGGCCTAACATCCCAGCCTCAAGTTTAGAACGCATTATGCATCGTTTTGATGCTATTAGTATAAAGTTCGCCAGGATGGATAGTTCTTAAGGGCAAGCGATTATCTGAATATTAAATATATTCAAACAAGTGATGCCTTAGGCGTAGTTACTTACTGTATTAGCTTATATCGCAATATGCGCTCATATCCTCTGAGATAGCCATAATTTAATTAGTTACGGATCTGAAACGTTGGAACCCACAAGCACAGTATCCCTGCTTATATTATAAATGCAAAACTGTGTTAAAAACTAATATAAATAATATAATAAACTAATATTATTGTATATTATGTCTTTATATCAAAACAGCTATACAGACTTTAATGAATTTGAATTAGCAATATATTAGACCTTTGAAATGGACAAAGGCACTTTCTATCCAAATGTTCCTGGTTTTTACGAGAGAGCTAAATTTCAAAACGCGTACGAAGTCTTGGGTAACAGCTTATAAAATTATAAGAGTATTTCCTTTCGATTTCCAAGGGTATTTATATTTCCAAATTCGGACAAAGTACAAATCCAAAGTACTCTTTTACAAAAAAAAAAGGTGATTTTTAATATAGATTTTTTAATGGCGGAGAAATCAATTAACATACATAAAAAATATGGGGCGAATATTAACCTCATCTTTTTTAAAGAAAAGAAAATATGTATATATTTTCATTTATTTTATTGTAACTCCACCCACTACTTCCTCAACGTAGAATAGTTACAATTTTTGTACAATTAGTACAATTTTCGAACTATTTTTTTCAATAAAGTACCCCCAAAGAACTGTAATAGATCCCCTATTACAGTTCTTTGGGAGTTCATTATTAAAAAAAGTAGCCTGTGCTTGAACTTTAATCTTTAGTTATACATATTAAACTTCATCAAAACTAGTTAAGCTGCTTAGACGTGAAAAAGCAACCAACAGGCAGTCAGCTTTAGCATTAAACTTTCATCCCCTAATGTATTCCTTCGGGGGTTAATATTTTTTTGAAAACATAGTCTGTGTTTGTACCGGAACCTTCAGCTATATTCATATAAATTTTATTAAAATTGGTTCAGCGATTAATCAATGAAAGAGCAACAGACAGACAGGCGGACTTTCGCATTTATAACCCTACTAGCTGTTGCCTCTGGCTTCGCCGCATTTTCACAGGAACCCGTTGAGCAATCGGAATCAAAAGTAGCCTTTACGTTAATCTAGGTCACAACCTATCTGCGTTCCAAATTTCAGACAAATACGTTCAGCCATTCAAACGTGAAATAGTAACAAACACCCATACATACATACTTACAAATTTTCACATTTATAATATTAATAGGATTAGTATGGACAGTACATTTACAGTATGGATCTATTTGTATGATAAACATGGATTGCTCTTGAAGGTTTAAATGGGAGATATAAAGTACAATATAGGTCAGCCACTCGCCCGCTATTCAGTACTTTCGTTTTATTGGCAGATGGCATACAATCAATTTGCATATGTTGATTCAAGGCTTCTGTACCGAAAGGAAAATATGTGTGTACGGAAAGATATGTCGTATAGCTTTGTGGTTTTCCGATAGGTCTATAATGTTTACTTGTTTGTTCGCTGGATAATAGGCATGGTTGTTAACTTGTTATTTTGCAAATATTCGCCTTTACGAATGATACGCGTTCACGAATAATAATCTTACTCGTCATTAGCGCTTGTTAATATCGAAGCGAAAGCGAATAACATAATCAAGCCCTTTTATTCGATACCTCACACGAAATAACTGTCTGAGGTATATTTTTCGATCCCCTACTTATGTTACTTTACCAACGTAACCCCCTACACAATTTTGTCCGTGTTTAAACTTAAAAATTATATTTAGCATATCTATACAAATACCAAATTTCATGAAGACTGGATCTACTCAAGTTATCGTCGAACAAACATACATACCAATCCTATCTGAAAATAGAGAGAGACCTTTAATCTATTCACTCGCTCTGTCAAAAATAAATGCGGTTCTTTAGAATTTCTACTTCGTTCGAATTATTTACATCAGCCTATGATAAAAGGTTGTAAATTTAAAGAGACATAAAAGTATCCTTGCAATAATAGTTGTATAGAAAAATGATAATATTTGTAACTCTAACCCGTGTCGCTAATCGAGATTAAACTCCATCTCGCATGCATCGTATTTAATGGGTTTTTAATGGAACCCATTTTCCCAGTCTCCATCGTGTGACCCAGACCGAATAAAGTAGCGTAGTGGATATTTATTAGATGTATTACAAACTTGGATTGAAACTAACTGTAGAATAATGTTCCTTTTTTTCCAGCTTTTCTCCCAAAGATGTATCGGTTGAATAACTGATAGTTGTGTGTATTACAAGTTTAAATTGAGTTTATTTCACATTTTGTAAAAGATATATTAGACCGACGAGTACTCTAGCCTTTTAAGCTACTGAGGATTCAAAACCTATGGCGAAATTTTCAATTTCTAGCGTTTTACCGCTTACGCAGCTAGTTATATCCTATAGATACACAGTTCTGAGTACCTACTAAATGCGAAATTCACATTTATAGTATGTCTAGGGTGAATTTTTTTGAAGTGAAAACTTCTTTAGCGGCGTTGCGCACTTTTGGAATGGGTAAAAACTTTTAAACTCGCGTTAGGACACGTGACCTGAAATTTCGTAAGACGAAAACTCGTAAGACGGCGCAAGGCGCTTGCGCGAGTTTACGTGTTGTCATGTTTGTGTACGATAGCGCAATAAATGAATATTGTATTCCACCACATAAATGATAGTACTTTCATACTGATAATTAAAGCAATTCGTGCAAAATTATTCCCTAGCCATTCCAAAATATCAAAATGCACAACGTTAATATTTAAGTTTTCACTTCTGCTGGCACTCCCGGAGTGCAACCCGTCGTTTTTTCTTTCTTTAAAATTTGTGTAAAGTGAACCCAAGCACAGGGCAAGTGCTAAAATAAAAATACTTTGATATATGTATATTCAAGTTGGGTTCCTACTACCATATTACGCAGCCCACCATACTTCTTCACCATTCCACTAGGAATACAACGTGTTTACCTATGCGTGTTGATCTATAACAAAATAAGTTAATAGCTTGTAATATTACCAATATCCACAGTCACGAATACTAACACAATTTCATATTCGTACTCTATTATCAACACGAATGCTGTTTGTAACAAGTGATAAAATCGCCTCTGTGGTCTAGCGGTCCGGCATCGGACTTGACTTCTTGAGGTTCCGGGTTCGATTCCCGGGTCGGCCAACTTAAAAACTAGAAAAATTTATTGTCAATTTTGTAATAAAGATAACGTTGTGGAAATGTGCCTGGTTGGCGATAGGCTTGCCACCTATTACAAAAAAGGGACTTAGTGTCTTCGGCTAGTCGTGGGTACCCTGGTTGTGCCTCTGCCTACCTCTTCGGGGATATGATCATGAAGATATTTTTTTTTTCTAAATTACACTTTTTTCGCTTTACAATTTATAATATTATTGTTATTGTTAAATGTTGACAATTCACCCAAGTTTAATCTAACCCCAAATTAAGCAAATAATGTGCTTCTATTATGGGTGTTAATCTAAAAAACTTAAAAAATAACAAAAGAAAAAAAAACTATCCCTTTAGAAATTGTAACGCAAACTATAAAATATTTTGTGACATTTAACCGTAGCACTAATCGATGTTAAACTCCATCTGGCATACACCATATATAATGGATTTTTAATGGAACCCATTTTCCCAGTCTCCATCGAGTGACCCAGACTGGATTAAGTGGGAGAGTAGTGGATATTTATTGGATGCATTACAGAATTGAAATCAATCGTTATTTCATATACTGTCAGTTGAAGGATGGTCTTTATTTTCCAACTTTTCCATCGGAAGTGTATGCAATAAATGATGGATGATTGGATGTTTTACATGGTTAGATTAAATTCGCTCTTTTCCTAACATCCAGCTTTTGTACTTTGTTGTCTTGTATCTTAAAACACTTAATGGAAATCCTAAATCGAAATCAGTAATACTCGCTGCTACAGTAAATTTTATTGGCCTCCAGCGGTTCAGTTGTTGGACTTGACTGCATGAGATCCCGGGTTCGATTCCCGGGTAGGGCTAGGGCTGGGTAAGAAAATTTGGTTTTTTCAATTTTCTAATCAAAAAAACGTTGCTCGGTATTGGCTATGTACCCGGTTGGTGATAGGCTTGCCACCTATCACATTTTGGGACTTAGTGTCTTCGGCTAGTTGTGAGTGCCCTGGTTGTGCCTCTGCTTGCTACTTCGCGTGTATGGGCGTGAAGATGCTTACTTAGGGAAATTATTCTTTTAATCTAACGCCTACATGATCTATAGATGATAAAACAAAGTCAAAAATTTTTACACAAAAAATTACCTAAAAACTACGTAAAAATAAAAATTTCGTAAAAAATTAGCTCTATGGACATCCCATAATTAAGTGCCATTTTGACCCGATAAATTTTGGATTTATAGTCATTTAAATAAAAACGAGAGGAAGTTATATGTTTAACTAAGTTATATGTGTCTATATGTTTTATGTATTTTTATCGATTTTCGTCATATTCGAACCGATTATTAAAATCAAAACAATTTTATTTATCTAAATAATAATACGTGATGCCAAAACTTTGGACCCCTTTTTACGAAAATTGCACTAACGGAGGATTTTTTTTTTTCGAAATGACTACTGTTGTGTACGTCTAACGACTTTTACAACGTCACCGGGCTAAGAGGCGAGCAGAGTGCTCAGCCAGAGATTGAATTATGGGTGGGGCCTTGGACCCCCCTCCCTAAGGGTGTCTCCTGTGAAACCGTACCTCAGCTTAGGGTGGGATCTTGGTTCGTTTCGGAAGAGGATATCGTGGCTGTGTTCCGCCCAGGACGGAACAAGGGTCTTCGCCGCCACCAGCGGCGGCGGTCTCGCGAGTTTGTATGTGTGTGTGTGTAGTGTAGTATGATAGGTTTGCCTCGGTGATTGGATCCTCTGGGCCTAGAATCACGTGACGGGGCCTCTGGCGAAGCGGAGGTGGGTCCGTCTCGGGGACATAATCAATGGTTGCTGCCATCAGAGGGTTCGGGTGATTTTCTAGTTTAGAAAAATATGTTAGGGAGAGTTCTTGGAAGTGCTTCGCTACGCTAGGCAATTCCAAGTCTTTAACGGAGGAGTATGAAATTTGGCACACTTATAGTTTATGTGTAGGAAAAGTGCAGAACGCTAATATTTTTCAATAATAATGCTTTTAAAACACATTAAATCAATAAATAAAACATTAGCCACACTAACATGCATTTGACACATACAAACAAATATATTGATGACAACGATAAAAGATCACAGATGGCGAATTAAAAAGTTTGGAAGCATAGTAGTTGGTCTTGAGAAATAAAGATGGCGTTCTTATAATAACGCCATCTTCATTTCTTAAGACCAATTACTTTCTTTAAAAATACTTCTTTAAACTGTATGATTATAGTAAGTGCGCCATCTGTGATCTTTTATCGTCAACATCAATATATTTGTTTGTGTGTGTCAAATGCATGGTAGTGTGGGTAATGTTTCATTTATTAATTTAATGTACTTTATAAGCATTATTATTGAAAAATATTAGCGTTCTGCACTTCTCCTATACATAAACTATACTATAAGTGTGCCAAATTTTATGCTCCTTCCTCCGCGCAATTTACGTAAAAAGGGGTCCAAAGTTTTGACATCACGTATTAATATATAGATTATAATTGGAAGATAGAAACACAGCTTCCTCCAAGATTACCTTTCTTCGAAGGTTTGTTTACAATATAGTATAACTAACATGTCTTTAGTAGTCTCTTACGGCCGATACTAATTACCTAAGATATGAGATCGTGTCTTTTGAGATAAGTTGTCACATAACGGCTGTCATTTTTTAATAACTAACAAAAATAACTTTTGCAACCAAAACTTTAGAAGCCCTATCTTGATATTAAGATACTCGTAGGTTATTAATATTGGCCGTTAATACTTCATTATTTTACTGGTATTCGATATTGTAAAACGCGATTCTTTTATTGAAGAGTTTATTAGCACGCTTTATGTTAGTATATATTTCTTGAATATCAATGAAAAAGGCAAGGATATAATATTTTAAGTTTTGACATTCGTATTTACAAGCACTTACATGAAAATATTGCAATACCAATCTCGGCGAGAGTCAAAATGACCTCCATAAGCTGAGCTGGCAATATGGAGTTGAAAGGACGCGGCCATATTTACTTTTCAAGATTATTTCCATTCGGTTACAATATTGAATTTTATATTCGGTGAAGATGCATCCTGAATTCAAATATTGAATGAAATTTATTGAGTTTACGCGTATTTTATCACTAGCTTTTTCGGTAAATTTCATTCAACTGTTCAGTATGTGTTGGAAAAATTAAAATATTGTTTTTTCTATCGCCTCGGTGGTCTACCGGTTTGGCGTCGGACTTGACATCTTGAGGTCCCGGGTTCGATTAACGGGTTGAGCAATAAACAAATTAAAAAAAGTATATTTTCAATTTTATAATAAAAATAAATAAAAGAAATCTAATAAATGTCGCCTCTGTGGTCTAGCGGTTCAGTTGTTGGACTTGACTGCATGAGGTCCCGGGTTCGAATCCCGGCTCGGGAAATAAAAAGAAAATTGAGTTTTTCCAATTTTCTGTTAAAAAATGTTGCTCGGGATAGAATATGTGCCCGGTTGGCGATAGGCTTGCCACCTACCACATTGTGGTACTTAGTGTCTTAGGCTAGTCATATGTCTCTGCCTACCCCTTCGGAGATATGGGCATGAAGATACTTTACTTTAGTAAATTATATACAAGGTTACATCTAAAGCACCAACCAAATTTTGAGAAACAGTTCAGAATCAATAACATTTTCGATTTATGAAAAAAACAAAGAATTAAAAAAACAATTCATAATTTTTGTCCGACGAAAAATACAAGTTGCATGGTTATAACGTAAATAAAGCATACTATTTTCCACCGACCGCAATCGCTGGTGACGTTATGCCTCGTACTAGCTACGATTTAGCGTGACAACAAGTGAAGCATTTTTGCGGACTATTTTAAATGAATGTTTAAAAAAGTAAGTATTACAATTTGGTAATAATATTTAAAATGCATTACCATTTTAGACTTTACCTGCTTGTATTAAAATTTGCTGGTCCTTTCAAATTCCGCGGAATTAGCAAAATAAATTCTTATTTTAACATTCGTCAATGTTAACCGTGATGTAATAATGTCGTTAACATAGTAGAAAATTTATGTATTGTTAACTATAAATCATAAACAACTAGTCAGATTATGAGAAAAAAAGACCACCTCGACCACCTACATTTCCAAAATGTCAAAATCGATTTTTATTGGCCGAGCCTATAGGGCTCAACCAAACAAACCAAACAAAGATACAGCTAAATTGATAGCCCTCTTTTCTTGTAGTCGGTTTTTATTTAAACTCGTCAATACATTTTTTTAAATCGTCATGCGCTCTTGAATGTCTAACATCATGAATTATAAATTATGCTGATAACTGACATTTGTTTTTTACGAGCGATAGTTTTACTTGATGTTCAATTACCACTGCTCCCCACTCACATTTCAATAATTCACCCTTTAAAAATTTACTACACTAGGAGCATTCCATGATGGCCGGTTTGATGTTTATATTACACTAGCTGTTACCCGCGGCTTCGCCGGCGATAAATTGAAATGTAAGCTATCCTATCTCTCAAGTTGGATCGAACTTAATTATAATCGGTTAAGTGGTTTAGGAGTCCATTAAGGACAAACATTGTGACACGAGATTTATATATATTAGATAAGTACTAAATGTATTAAATAATATTGTCAGCATTCCTGGACAAGTTACACAAATTGAATCTAACTCCAAAATAAGCAAATTACATGGGTGTTAGTCAACGATTCTAATACATAGAAATACCTAAACAGATACCACAACAAATTAAATAATCACAGAAATGCCTGCTCCCGTCGGAAATCGAACCCTAGCCTCGCCTTTGGTCGGTGTAGTTAGGTGTGTACGCTAGCAACTCGACCAACGAGGCGGTCAAAACATTATGTTTTCATTTTATTAAAACGTTTAAATGAACTTCTCATATTAACTATTCATAAATTCATAAATTTGATTCGCATTTGGATATATTATTTTAAATGATAAGTTGACATTTACATTAATATGTCAAACCGGCCGTCATAGAATACCGCTAGTATAGTTAGCTTTTTTCATAAAGGGTCTTTAATGGCTTTGTAAATGCCGTCTTCAGTGTCTGATTCAAAAAAGGTTAGAACGAAAAAAATAAATTAAACAAAAGCACTCGGTACACGACTGTCATGTATCAAAATGATGTGGAGTTTTGGCGCCATCGTGAATGAAAATGGTCGTAATTTTTTCACAATTATTGAATTTAGTGTAAAATATGAGTAAAATTGGTTAATTTAGGTGGGAATTAGTTTGATTTTGTTCAGTGAAAGTGCACTACTGAAATAATCATGAAGAAATTAGTGTATCGTGAATTTCCTCGCTGCCGCCAAATCTCATAAACGAGCTTGTGTAACGAAACCACCGCTTTACTCAAGACCCAGAAATGACTGTGTAAATAGTGACTAATGACTGAAATAAAGAATTAATACGGAAGACATACATTGAAAATATATAACAAGAAAAAGATTTATTAATACGGAAGACGTGGCTGTATGGACACAGATCCTTTGCCTTTCCCCGACTGGGATAAAATTAAAAAAAACAACAAATCAAAATGATGTGCTGGATAGTTGTTAATTTGAAGGTCAAAGCGATCAACTCTTTGGTCTAGTAGTTGGGTTTTGTCTGGACTACATTTCGTTCTCTCGGTTCCGATATTGGTTGGCGATCTGTGACAATGTGGGTATGAAGTACAATTACATACATTCTTTATAATACAACTAGCTGTTGCCCGCGGCGTTGCCCGCGTGGAACACTGGAACATTCTGTACCTCTTGCTAAAAAGTCTTTGCATTCCTTGTTCTGTACAGACTAATGAGTCAAAACTGTTTTTATCTGTTTATAACGTTGTTTTATTCACTAATATGTCTCGGACATGTTTTACATGAAGGAAGAGAGAACAAAACACTAAGAAACAAATGCATTCTACAGTAACAATATAGCCAACCTTAGAATTAAACAATATTACCAATCTAAGAATAACATTTGTGTTGCCATATTAATATCTAATACATTCTTTCATGATAGAAACTATCCTATGCGTTTATCCAAGTTACCCTCTTTATGTGTGTCAACTTTCATGCGTTTTGCGTGAAAAAGTAACATATAAACAAACAGACAAACTTTCGCATTTATGATATTAATAGGATAACAAAGATAGTCAACACGTACAACACTATCAACGAGGATTATACATCAGTTTTTAAAATTACTTTTACAGGACAACGGGTAGTCTTATCACGAAAATACGATTTTTAAAAAGAAGCAACAATATATACATTTATTTATTAAATTTATTAGTATCGTTGACAGTATATGAAATAACGATTGATTTCAAATCTGTAATGCATCCAATAAATATCCACTACACTTTATCTAGTCTGGGTCACTCGATAGAGACTGGAAAAATCGGTTCCATTAAAAATTCATTACATATGGTGCATGCCAGGTGGAGTTTAACATCGATTACTATTACGGTTTAATGTTACAAAATATTTTATAGTTGCGATATAATTTCTAAGATACTTTTTCTTTACTTATTTTTCAACTTTTTGGATTAACACTCATAACACACATATAATTAGCTTACTTTAGGATTAGATTCAATTTGTGTAACTTATCCAAAAATATTTTTTATTTATATACTAAGTAGTTGCTGATTTTGTTAATGTGTAGGTATTAAATACAAGATGAGTACATATTCGGTAGAACATAAAATAAGAACGTATCTGGTCTCTATAAGATAGTGTTTTTTAATGTAACAGCTCAGTTGCTTCGGTTTTATTTAACAAGCTAGCTTGGGAGATATGGACGTGAAGATACTTTACACTCGAAGTGTAAAATTTAACAACGGAAATATCATGTTTTGGGGCAAAACTAATATTTTACGCATTTTCAATTATTGCTAGAAAGTCTGTGCGAGTTTGAACTAACTACGGATCCATATTTACTTTTCTCGATAATTTCCATTCACTTGCCATATTGAATTCAATATTCCTTTAAAAGACATTTTAAATTCAAATATTTCGTCGAATTTTCACGTATTATTCAAGTACGATTTAAGTACATTTGGTTTTTATTCATTTTTAATTCTAATTCTTTTGATTACTACTTTAGTTTAATGGTAAAAGTATTGATGTTTGTATTTCCCGTTTCATACTGTCTAATAGCAATGTATATTTATAAAAACTAGTGGTCACCCATTGGTTGAAATTCGACCACAAGAAAATTTCAATATCTTGTTGAATTAAAATAACCAATTTTTTTTATATCACAATCGCCACAATAATCAAAGCACCAATAACGTAAATTGATATTTTAATATCGCAGCTTTTCTGAGTAGTGGCCAATAGTAATATTATGTCCACTTTTGTACTCTTCAATTATTGGAATGAATAATTTGTTCCTTCTTTTCGCATCTTTTTGGCATTTTGATATTCCCATTTTTTTACAAATGTTACTGTACCTGTTACAGTTTTGTTGTAAAACACCTAAAATCTTTGCCAAATTTTTCTTACTATTTTTATTAATGATCTCATTAAAGAACGAGTAGTGGCTCTCAAGAAGAAGAAGCATTTGTTTAACCATAGCCTATGCTCTATTCACTGTGTTATGATGTAATCATTAAGTTTTGTGATGTTATCTTCTTTTGGGCTCTCACTCATGATGTAGAGCAGCCTTTCCCAAAGTGGGCGATAACGCCCCCTTGTGGGCGCTGGAAGCCTAGAGGGGGGCGGTATAAATCTTGAAAAAAATGTTTTTTTTTAAACTAGGCGCAACAAATATGTTATTGAGGTTATTGACAAGAAAAAAACGAGGGGGGGGGCGCTACAAAACAACTGATTTTCAAAGTGGGCGTTACATGAAATAAGTTTGGGAACCTCTGATGTAGAGCCATGCATCATCTATAGGTTCGAGCATAGTAAATAAAGCGACGCGCTTTCGAGCAAAACTAATTTCATTTAGCCCTAATTCTTTTCCCTTCTTTTTCGAGGCTTTTTAAAGTGAAAATAGCATGCATATATTGCTACGTCGAGAAACATAGCCTCAGCGCCCATGATTGCAGCTTCTTCTATGTTACTAGTGAAATAATCTAAACGTATGTTTAGTACTGAAATAATTATTCAAATGATTTATTCATTCCTTCTATTCGCATTTTTTTGGCATTTTGATATTCTCATTTTTCTGCGAATTTCACTATAGCTGTCGCAGTTTTGTTGTAAAACACCTAAAATCTTTGCCAAATTTTTTAACTGTTTTTATAAAACTATTTTTTATTTTATTTATTTTTTTATTTTTTATAAAAATATTTGTGTTTTTTGTCTTAAAGGACGAGCAGTGGCTCTCAAGAAAATTATTTGTCTTATGGGTTTGGCCATATTTAGTCCATAGCCTATGCTAGTATATGTAGTCATTTTTTTAGTAAAAACAAAGCATATGTTAATGGCTTTACGACACCATCACTTGCACTTGCAGCACTTCACCAGGTAGGTATCCACCTTACCTATTCCTGCTGCTATAACGACGTTGTTGTGTTCCGGTCCAGAGGGTAGACTTGCACAACAGACCTAACATCCCGGCCACAGGACAGTGACGCACCTATAATATGTATGGTGTTTATAGATCATTTAAGATGGCGTACGATAAAGATTTGTATTCATATTGTTGTTTTAATGTTGTGAGTCTCTGTTTTCAGAAACTCGTCAATGAAAAATTTTATATTATTAGGAATTGATTTTAATATCCTTAACACTTGGTGAAACTCTATTATATATTTTATATATGAAAAAGCAACATATTTTACATATTTAGAAGTACCGACCTAAGATCACAATGTACCGACATTAACAGCCAAACTTTCGTTTATGGTCGTTAACTAATAAATTCGTTTGTAATAAGCCCTGAAGATGATGTGAAAGCGAAACCGTTTGGCTAACATGTATAATTTCATATTTTATAACCTAACCTTTACGCATGTGAAACAGTGTAGGTGTTTTTTTTTTCATATTTAAAAATATATTATTAGAAATCGAGAATACTTAAACCGTCTTATTAATACATTATATATAATATGTCCTGTTACTTACACTACCATTACATTTACTACATTTGACACAAACAAACAAAAATATTGATAACGAATTCGTTAATTGAAATTAAGTTCGAATTTCGCCCAATGGGCGACCCCTAGTTAAATTTAAATCTACGATTCAGACAAATGCAAATCAGTCTCTACTCCAGTCTACAACTAGGATTTACAACTGCCTAGAACTCTTATCAAGTTTTAAAAACAAAACTTGTCGATTGTGTGACGAAACCGTTCTTATAAATTCATATTCAGACTTCAATTAACTAACTCAATATTAACAAAAACACCAAGATTTTTTCACTTATTGTATTTTAGTTTTACAATAATATCCAACTGATTTCATTTGTACAGTAACTTTAGTTTTTTTACTAGCTCTTCCGGCGAACTTCGATCCACCTGTTCAGTTAGTATGGGAAAAATTAAAATGTTATTTTTCCAGTCAAGCGACATAAAAAGTACCCGTCCGTCTCCTGATTCAAAACTAAATGCGTATCAATTTTCAACCAATTCAGTTCAGCCATTCTTGAATTAAAAATAGTGTAAATAACACGACTTTCTTTTATGTACATAGATGATTAGTCAACCGGTTTTTATTTATGCTATAAATTAAAACTGGTTAAGGCCCCATACTTAGTCAGCCAGAAGAACCAATCAGCGCACTCCCCCGTTCCATGATTACTATGAAATATTGCGCTCTAAAGTAAATGTCTTAAGCGCCAAATCACTATTTTTGACATTATAAAAGTAATTTGAAAAAAAATGTAAAAACTGAAACAGTTATCTTTTAGGTATAATACTTATCTATGTTTATGTTAAATCTGGTGTCGATATTTTTATAATTGAAGTAGACAAATGGGTTTTGCTTTCAAAAAAGGGTTAACTTTTTGATTTTTTTTGTATCGAGCAAAGTGAAATGAATCGTGTTTTGGAAACACTAGTCTTATAAAGCATATTAATGTTAATCTTGTGTATTTTTGTCGCCAAGATCCAATATTGCTTTGTATGAAAAAAAACATTATATTGATGACGTATTTTAGCATACATGGCCCCTTAACAAATTTTGTAAATTTAAAAATAGTCATTTAAAATAGTCCAACTCATCTATTACAAATCGCCTCTGTGGTCTAACATTGCAATTATAGAATTCGGTAAGGTCTCGGGTTCAATCCCCAGGTTGAGCAACAAAACGAAAATGTATTTTATCACTTTAATGAGAAAAACAATATTAGAAAACACATTTTCCCGGGATTAGTGCTTGGGATTAGTGCTATATGCCCGGTTGGCGCTAGGTTTGCCACCTATCATATTGCGGGACTTAGTGATTTCTGCTAGTCATGAGTGCCCTAGTTGTACCTCTGCCTATCAAATCCTGGATGCGGACATAAAGATGCTTTTTATAAACCAGCATTTCGCTATGACAAAATTTTTTTTAGAAAACTCAAGTAGGTTGTGTCTCTAGTAGAAAATATTTCTACAACAATACAAAATTCAATAACATTTTACTATCGAATGTCCGCAATACGAACATAAAAGGCTGCTTGTGATGGAAATATTACTAAGTGGGTCGAATGTCAATGCACAAAAATATATTGAATAACCTTTCACATTCCCCAGTCCTGAGTTCAGATTTGGATCACCGAAATAGCCGAACGTAACACGACCTTTTCGGTCAAATGGACAAACAATATTTTATATTGAAACAAAGATAACACCAATTCATTTCAAACCCAATCCATACGCTATTCTAAAAGCAACTTCGATCTCAATATGTCATCCAAGTACACAAAAAATATTGTACTTTCCTTGATTTCCCTATAATTTCATAATCCGATTTAAACTTGGTGGAAATGGTGGTCCTATTGAAAGTATAGAACATACTTTGAGTGCAAACAATAAATAGGTTAAAAAATAACAAAGAAATTGATTACTATACAAAAATATTAGTGTCGAAGATATTACCTCCTCATTTTTTCAAAATCGAGTATAAACTCATCGTTACTGAAAAAAATT
Source organism: Calephelis virginiensis (assembly GCA_002245475.1). Lineage (NCBI taxonomy): Eukaryota > Metazoa > Arthropoda > Insecta > Lepidoptera > Riodinidae > Calephelis > Calephelis virginiensis. The sequence continues at coordinate 34,157 of NJDC01002220.1, read as the reverse complement.
GAAGGAAAAGGGCGAAAGGGAGGAATCTAAAAAAATTTCCGTAAAATTATAATTTTAAAATTTGCCGCGTATTGGTCCGGGTCCTCTGTGTAGAATACACTGTCTGCCTTACTGCCAGGCAGCTTGCAATTACTAACAAGACCACTGGCTATACAGGGCTGTGGAACAATTTTCCAGGGTAAAGGGAAATTGCAGTGTCTTGTCCCGGTCCAGAGGCTAGGATAGCCGGTAGACTTACAATATAGTCTTAATATTTACATACAAAATTGGCGTTTTATCATTTCAATCATAAATTTCTCCGTTTGGTTAGAAATTCCAAATTCAAAATTTGAATTTGGAATTTCTACATTTAATGTATATAGCTACTTCCACATGTATTTGTATGTGCAAGCCAGTCAAATACTGCCTGAAGAGTAAATTGACTCAAAAAAAGTTACTTCATTAATGTTTTCTTAAATCTAGCCAGATGATAACGGCAGCCATCTATTGTTATTGCAAACGTTGATGGAAAAGCTAGCTGCTAAATAACCGATCCTGATTAACAGCTCTACGGCATTGCTGTACTCCCCGAGCCTTGCTAAAACAGATTATTATTTCTTCTAAATTTGGATAGCTCCTTGCAAAGTAAAAATTCAACACCTGTGGGGCAGTCTAAACCGTTTTCAAAGATTTGACCCAAGTAATTTTTCTAGGGAAGGGATCAATGAATTACCTATGAAATGGCAAAAGTGTATACAAAACAAGCAAAATTAATTAAAGAAATATGTTATATTAAAATAAATTCGACTTTTTGTTCCTCCCATATAAAACGCCAATACCATATGTAAGGACCTAATATTTGGGCTACAGGACAGCGACATTTCTCTACCGTCTACAGACCATGATCGACTCCAGTTTGGTGCAACTTTCATATCAAAAAATAAGTTTGCTATGTTTTTTATTCGCCCAAATCATATGACACTAGTTGCCTTATATCTGAATGCCTTTAGACTTATTTTCAAATTATACGGGTTATTCTTTTTCAAGTAAACTATAAACAAATTCGGGTTTGCTATGTATCTATAAAAGGCCCGCCTCTTATTACGTAGTATTTATATACTCTTTTATCGACTCTTAACATCAGAAGAACGGTGTGCTTGTTCGTTATCTTATCGCATTAATAAAACTTATTGCCGCTTAAAAAGTATTGAAGAAGAAAACCGAGAGAGAGAAGTCCCACGCGACGGTACGATCAAATATGTACCACTTCAATACTTGAAGCAATTTACGTCGTTGAAAATCGTAAAATGTGAAGAAATATTATTTTAGAAAAGGTTACTCCGCAACAATGTCACAACCGTTTTGCGTAATCGACCCTGGAAGATGTTTTGCTTGCCACATTTTAGTTGACGGTAGACTTTTGCGAAAGCTTATTTTAACGCCACTGCCATTTTTCTGCCGCCATAATATCAAAATTATCGTTCTTGTGATTGTTGTGCTCCAGTTTGAAATGTAGAATAGCCCGTAAACTTAGTCATAAGTCATAAGTCATTTATTCTGTGGCTTTAGGTATTACACTGATGATACATCCTCCAAAATTGGTCTCTAAAACCGGCCGAGTAGGCATACAGATTTATTAAGCAAATAAAATTCTGGGTACTTAAAAATATTTTTGTGTATTACTTAAAAACAAGGTTAATTAGGTTTGTGCCAACAACGTCCCTTAACAATAATCATAAATAAAACATTAGCACATAATATAAGACGTGTACCATTACATGTAACAATTTTTGAATTAAGTAGATTATAGACTTGTACTTACGCAAGAATCTTATTATCTCAGCCTCTGATTGAGCATATAATATCATAAACATCAATGGTGTCTACAGACGATGTGGATAGTTAAATATCAGAAATTCTATCTGCTTGTTTGCACTCCTATACTACAAAAGAAAAAAACTTTCACTGTGAAAAGAAACATTATAAACTATACTTATATATTATAATTTAAATATTGCAGCTCTTAGCATAAAATAATATTTCACAAAATAAAAAAATACCAGCAGATGCTTTGTAAGTTTTTCTGAATAATTTATCTTTAAGATGACAATGAAAAATGAGCTATGAGCAAAGAGAATACAGTTCTTTTTAAAATAGCCCAGCTTTCTGCAGTATGATACTTGAAAAATTGATATGCTTGGAAACAAAATAGATACTTATTTTAGAAAATACCGTGAATAATAAATAATAAAGCAAGGCTTTATTATTACAAGATGCTTTTGCAGTCTTAGATGTTATGCTAGCTATATTGAATATTATAACATGCATACTATCTATATACTACAAAATATATAGAACTAGCAGTTCCGGTGAACCTTATTCACGAATTTTTTTCTTATAAAATAACATGTCCTGACTGACTGATTCGTCATTGCCAAGCTAAAACCGTTAAAGTTACAGTTGAATAAACACCCACTAAGAAATTTACCCCCTAGGGGGTGAAAAGGGGTTGAATGTTAGTATGGTAGTAGAAACATGAAACTTTATTTTTGGTCTACTTTTTAAAAATGAATAGATACGTTTTTAAGCGTTTTTGGAAATTCCACCCCTAATGGGATGAAATATGGGTTGAAAATTTATATGAAAGTCCTTATTGATGTGCTATAATCAGTAAATATATTAACTGCCACTCGAGCAAAGCCGCGGGTAACAGCTGGTCAGTTGTACATATCAACCTTCCAGGTACCACTCTATATTGGCGAAACCCATATATAAATCTGTTTAGTAATTCTTGAGTTAATCGGAACAAAGTGACAGACGTGGCCAGGACATTCTGTTTTAAAATATACTAGCAATATACCTAGAGTACATAAAACGTAATTTTTTTTAAAATAGTAGTATGTTAAGCTGTATAGCAGAAAATATTATATTCTTTAGGTATATTTTAAAATAATAAAGGAGAAGCCTTGAAAAAAACAATATCATTTACATTACATACATATCTTCAAGTTCCTTAAGGCGTAGGCAGAATTTATTCGCTGGGACGAAATTCGCCGGAACAGCCAGTTTGATGTAATGTATTGCATATTCTTTTAATAATATAACATATAGTACAACACAGTTCTATAAATTCAGTTAAATGGTAACTATTTTCATTATTTTGTCATGGATTTCTTACAATATCAGAAGACCAAGTTATTAAGGGATTTACTTATTATTCTGAATTTTAAATACCATACTGAAAGAAGTAACCCTATTGCGAATTAAAAAAAAACAGTTGAACATTGCCTCCATTTATTGTTTACTAATCTCAACCTATTCATTTAAATATGTGTTTCTGAAACTTTTATCTTCGCAAAGCAGAAGTTTTGGTGCGAGTTAATTTTTAGTTGGAGTTTAAGTAAATTCTCGAATCGTTGAAACTTTGGGCGGACTCGCAAACTACTACACTATTAAGGTAACTACTTCAGTTTGTTCGTTTTAATAAATTATATTTTACCGTATTTACTAGTTTAATTAATTAAATTTTCATAGTATTGCTCAACGACTTACCCGCTAACACCATAACCTACCTTTTTTTTGTTTTCCAAATTAAACATTTTTCTTAGTTAGTCTCATATTATACGTAAGAAATATTTATTTTTTGTCTGTGATACTACATATGATATCTCAAATTTAGAATGATGTAAAGTTAATTCGTAGCATCTCTATATACTAAAACTTTTAAGCGATTGCATAGTTTCTATCGTGGACTTTGAGTGTGGAGACCGAATCCAGAAATTCCGTTATGAAAATAACCTTACATCTCCACTCCAACGGGCACAGCGGTGATACTTTTTAGTTTTGCCATCTATCGATGAATAGCAGAACTTTTAATGACTTTTTGATCACTCTTGTCTCTTTAGTTCAGCAACTCGCCTCTAGAGTGGCATTGGTTGTATCGGCTAAGCTATTGCATAGCTGCTATCGCGGGCCTTAAGCGTGGAGACCGAATCCAGAAATTCCGGAACGAAAATAACCTTACAAAACCGGTACAGCGGTGATACTTTTAGGCTATTGTTTAATTTTGACACCCATCGATGAATATCAGAACTTTTAATGGCTTTTTGATCACGCTTTGGTTGTATCGGCGTTACTGCGCATACGTAATTCCACTCTACGTTCCGCCATCTGGTGACTTATGCCTGCTTATGCAATAGCATTACCGCGGCAGTCTCCGAGTGCCACACGTCTTTCTTTTTTTTGGAATGCCTAAAATGTTGCTGACATCGCAAGTTTTCACGGGACTATAAACTAAAACTTAAAGCCGTACGGCTAGCTAAAACTCAAAAATGAACTCGAGATATTTTTTTTCTAAATATCCAAGAATGTAAAACAAGAAAGATTCAAAAGTTGAAAAAAATTAAAAATACTTTATTTATTAGTTGTCAGTGTCAGGAGAAACGTAGTTCGCCGGGACAGCTAGCTTTGTAACGACGACCTAATTTAGTTTAAGCGCATCTATGATACTCCTGGTGTCACGAGTGACCTTTGGCTGTGGTGATCACTTTCTATCAGGTGACCTACTAGCTCATTTGCCTCCTCTTATATATAAAACAAAGTTTTCTTGATTAGTACATTTCTATTCGTTTTCCAGGAATTAATATTAAATATGCATACTAAGCAGGAACCAAAATTTAACTTCTTTGAAACACAAATAAATTTCGTAATAAAATGAGAAAAGTTTTTCTTATTAACTGGGGTTTGTTTTGGGGTAAAGTACATTTCACTTATAATGTACCCTTAGAAGGTCTTGTGTACTTCCTGACCCGATAAATTAATATACCCGTGTAAAATGTCTAAGCTCAAGTATTAACAAGCCGGTTTGTTTATTAAGTAAACAGAGTGTACTGAACGGCTGAAGACATTCAAATTTACTAGTTACCAAGAGATTTTTGAGTAATATATCATAGCGGTCCGGGTGTTAGACTTGACTGCATGAGGTCCTGGGTTCAAATCCCGGGTCGGCCAACATAAAGAAAATTGGATTTTTCCAAAGCTCTAATTAAAAAAAAATGTTGGTCGGGATTGGAAATGTGCCCGGTTGGCGATAGGCTTGCCACCTATCACATTGTGGGACTTAGTAACTTCGGCTAGTCGTGGGTGCCTTGGTTGTACCTCTGCCTACCTCTTCGGGGATATGGGCGTGAAGATATCATAAGGCTTGATTCACACATGCTACAACCACACTACATTGTTTGGCGCAATTTTATAAAGAGTTTACACGAACCACATTTTGCTGTAGATACCGACCACGTTGCTAACACAATATAACTATGAGCGACACAACGTTGCCTATTCGTATTCTATGACTTATTCAGTTAAGTCAGATTGGTTGTACTTTATAGTTTACATAGATTCAAGCGGCGTACCTCTTGAAGAGTTAGATGTCAAAACCAGTTGTAAAAAACATAAATAACGTTACAATATCAAGCTACGCTCAGCGCTTCAATCAACGTTATGAGTTTCAATTTTGATTGTCATGCTTGAGTTTTTAAATAAATCAGATTTCCTCGCCCAACGCTATGTGCAACTTTTTAAACATCTTAAGATAATCAAACATTTCCTCTTTATAATATTAGTATAGATATTTTTATGTGAGGACGCGACCACTAAGAAGATCCGACAGAAGAAACTTAGACTACTTGACTGTTTTCTTACAAAACTAATTTACAAAACTTTTATCTCATACCTATTATGTAGAGTAGTATGTAGAGTAAATGTGAAGAGCAAGTGCTCCCGGGCATGTTTACCTTCTAAATATTTTGAAATATTATAACCCTTACCATACAACTTTAATCAAATATATTTTTAAAAATCAAACAGTAAGTTTTTTTAAGCTTGGGAAGTTTATTGTAAAAACATGTACTCGTACTTTGATTAATGAAAGAAATATTAAAACTCTTATTTTTATTTTACAAATATTTTGTGCTAATTCGACTTAGATGAGTCAAATAAAAGACAAACCGAACCAAAAAAACACTTTCGTATAAAATTAGATTCCAACTTTTTTTTTTTTTAGATTCCAATGTCTACGAATATCGTTTTTCATCGCACTGTGTGGCACTAAATCACGAACAATCGTCTCTAAACTCTGCTGTACCTGTTCGCAAGTGTACGTAGTGACGGTGTTGTTGACAAAAAAGCTATGTTTGTTGTGAGCTGGTTCGTGAGTTATCAGTGGTGTATACTTAATGCCTATACGCGTATATACTTGCGGCCTGGACTAACACGAAAGAAAAACACAAAAAATGAATTATTGTGACAAAATATGAAAAATAAAATATTATTATGAAAAGTCACGAAACATAAATGTATTTCTTTTATGATATTGGAAGGCAAACAAGCAGACGGATTTCCTGATGAAAAGAAATTCACGCCGTCTAGAGACACCAAAGGTGGTAATGGTGCGTTGCCAACCTGAGACGCAAGTAAGGCTTCGAGCAAAAGTAAGTTTACCGGCTACCTTACCCTCCAATCCGGAACACGTCATGACGTTATGGCGGCAGGAATAGGTAAGGCGGTGGTACCAATCCGGGTGAGTCTAGTCTAGTCTAAGTCTAGTCAGATGTCACGGTGTTAGTGACAGTAAGCCTGTGCTCGCCTTTTAAGAGCTGCCTGGCAAGAAGGCAGATGGTCTATTCTGCAAAGGAGCCCGGACCAGCACGGGGAAAATAAAAAAGCTATCTTAAATATCTATCGTAGTGTCTATAACACTTACGGAAATTCGTAGCGAGTTAGTTTCAACACATACCTTCAGATCCCTGGAGTGTCGGAGCTCCTGTCTCCTGGGGGGCTGGCCCGGTAAGTCCGAGTACACCAAATTACGAACCGATCCCCGAAACTTTGGCTCGAATATCACTGACGGTAATGCCAGAGTTGTTAGCTTAGAGTTGTACCTGTAACAAGTTATAAATAGGTAAATTATTTTTTGTGACGCCCGTGTTTAACCGCAAAAGGACTGTTAAATTTTTGAAAATTTTCATGTGTCTGTATGTTTATGTATGTCTGTCTGTGACGTTGTCACTCCTAAACAAATAGACCGAATTCAAAGCAATTTTTTTGTTCAAAATCTTACGTGACTTAAATGGTTGTTAACTACTTTAGGATACGTTTTGTTTGAGATTGGAAACATTTTTATTTTATGATTATTATAAAAAGGAACTAACAAATCCGCCGACGCTTACGCAGATACGGTATACAATACAATTTATTTTAAAAGAAGGCACGAGTTCTTTTGGTGGTTAAAGTCATCTTTTTATCTCTAATGTAAGGCAAACAAGCAGACAGGTTCCTTATTGGTAAGAAATACATTTTGCTTGTAGACATCCATGATATTCCATCTAGACCCAAAATAAATACCCTTTATTGCGTAAATAGCTATCTGCCTGACACGCAGGTAGAGCTCATATAAAAGATCTCCTGTTATAGTCCAAAGATATTAAACACGCGTTGTCAACTTAAGTCTAAAATATCAAGCTCTTTATATAAGTGAAATTTCCTATCCTTTAAATTTTGGTAAGTATTAATGTCGTCGCCATAAAACAAAGATTTTTTCGACTTTACCAGCCCAAAAAATCTCGGCGCGGTTGATAGATAGATTGTATAATATATAAATGTACCTATCATAACTATAAAAATACATCGAAGCGAAAAAAAAACATTACGGACGATAAAAAAAAATGATTGCTTTTCGGAACGCCCGAGAGAAATGAAAACGTAGTAAAAGCGCAAAAAATCGACTCGTTTATTTTATTACCACATCACGCTTTGATAATTCTTTTTTTAAACGATTATGATTCCGATATGATCTCACATAAATGTTATCAAAATCCTCCTAGTAGTTCGGAGTTTTAGTTAATAATTCATAATCT